>CACVCL010028546.1:0-98703 GCA_902729485.2 Mus minutoides
AAAAAAAAAAAAAAGGTTTCCTGTGTACTTATTTCCACACAGAAAAAAGCCCTGGAAAGGAACAAGGGCTTTTGTTGTTGTTGTTGTTGTTGTTGTTTGTTTGTTTGTTTGTTTGTTTTTTAAAAATATGTCTTAAATAGAGTCTTACAAAGGAAGAAGTTACTTTACTGACCCTAACTGATCCAGAATATCACTCAAAACCTTAAAAGATGTCACTCACCCGTACGTATCATTATACTTCCAATATTTATGGGATAGTTGTTTTGTTTAAGTGTGCTTTTACTCTGTTGACTGCTTTCAGCAAATGGTTATCTCAACACACACATAGATTATTCTGGGTTGCACATAACTTAAGATCAAGCTTTACATTTAGCTTATGTTGCAATGTTCATTGCATGGAAAATCCAAAGCATAGTAACGTTGGTTACATTAGGCAGATTAAGCCTAAACAGGTTTAGTTCACATTAGGACAGCAAGCTGTGTTCATAGTCTTAAGTGATCAGAAGGCATACTATTGACTTAGTGGTATGTCTGGCAAAAGAAGTTCATTTTCTTTGAAAAGGAGAGATATTTTTAGAAAAATGTCACTGCAGTGATGTTTGGATATATGAATAGCATGAGGATTGACGTCTACATAGAAAGATAACTGCCAGATTATGTGTTGATAGATGGATGTTCAAGATGATTTTATACTTTCATCATCTGCTTACAAATATTTGGTCTATTATGAACTACAAAGAAGCTTTCATCATCAGAGTGAAAATTCTCCAAACAAGCATATTGGGAGGAAAGGTCATCCAACTGAAAATGAAGAGATATTTTATTATGAAAGTCTTTAAAAATAAAGGCTAAGTATTAAGGATTGCTCAAAGGGGATGCATGCATCTCCCTGGGAAGGGGAAATAGAATACATTGCTCAGGAGAACTAGGGACCAGAGGGGATGAGAGAAAGGACCAGGTGGGAGGAGGATGGAGGGTAAGACTACTGGGATAGATAAATAGAAACAGTGGCATCTCTGGGATGATCGAGAAGCCTAGCACAATGAAAACTCTCAGGAATCTACAAGGGTGACCCTAGCTAGGTCTTATTGTAATAGGGGACATAGAGCCCAAATTGGCAATCTCCTGTAACCAGGTAAGACTTCCAGTGGAAGGATTGGGACACCAACCCAGCCACAAAGCTTTTGACCTATAATTTGTCCTGCTTTCATGATATGCTGGGGTAAAGGTGGCACAGAAATCAGAGGGCATGGCCAACTAATGACTAGTCCAGCTTGAGTCTCATGCTATGAGAGGGAGCCCACAATAAAGACTGCATGGAGGGTTGGGAACCAGAGGCTGGATAGCCCAGAGACCTTGGATAGAACCAAACACAACCCGAAAAAAGTTAACAACAACACCATGCTTTCTATTGATATTCTGCTATACTCATATTTAGGAGCCCAACATAACTGCCATCAGAGAGGCTTCCTCCAGCAACTGATGAAAACAGATGTAGAGACCCACAGCTAAGCACTAGGGGAACTTCAGGGAATCCCGTGGAAGAGGGAGAGAATGGGTATTAGGAGCGAGAGTAGCCAAGGACAGCATAAGAAAACACACATAATCAACTAACTTGGATTCATAGGGGCTCACTGAGACTGAACTGACTGTCAGGGAGCGTACATGGTTCTGACCTAGGCCCTCTGCATATATGTTATAGTTTTGTAGATTGGTCTTCTTGTGGAACTCTTTTCAGTGGGAGCAAGGAGCTGTCACTGACAATTTTAGAAGGGAGAAATTTAAAATGAAGGTTAATTTTGACTGTTAAAGAGAAAATTATCTTGGAAGTGGTGGTGGACAACTTTAATTCTAGTACTTGGGAGGCAAAGGCAGGTAGATCTCTGTGCATTTGAGGCCAGCCTGGCTTACAGAGAGAGAGAGAGTTCTAGAACTGCTAGGGATACACAGAGAAACCCTGTCTCAAAAATCCCAAACTAATCAACCAACTAACCAATCAAAAAATACAACAAAGCAAAAATAAAGAAAAATATTTAAAAAACAGAAATTGCGTTAAAAAAATACCCATCCTGAGAAATGAAAATGAAACTGGAAAATAGCAATAGAACTGAAAACACAGGATATAGAAATGGCAGTAGACATGGTGAGCGCAAATCTATGGGCTCTGTGATGATGATAAGTCCAGCTGATCTTTTCTAGAAGTCAGGCAGTATGGAGAGATTTGAAGAAAGATTTTGCCCTTACCTGTTGGCTGCAGAAGATATTTGAGGATGGCTATAGGGATGGCTAACTGGGTAAAGAGGCCTGCCACTGAGCTGAGCATCTGAATTTGATTTTAGGACCTACATGGTTGAAGGAGAGTGTCTGCTTCCCCTGGTTATGCTCTCTGACCTCTACACACTCACTGTGGTCCATATGTTCCCTACCCCCATGTATGAGTGAGTGCATGTGTGTACACGCATGCGCGCACACACACACATAAAATAAATAAATATATATTAAAAAGAAGAAGATATTTGAAGAACATTCACAGTAGAAACGACACTGAAGGGCCGAGAAAAACAGATAAAAGAATCAATCAAACATTGAAGTCAGGCAACCCACTTCAGCTGTGTGCATCTGAGGGCACACACTTTCAGAGCAGGTCTAGTTTTCTACCCAGGAGCCAATGTGCTATGCAAATACAAGAGCAGAAATCAATGCTGGAGGATGAGGAAATTCTCGAGCAGCCAGTAATCCAGCAGTCAGAGTGACAGAAGTTCCAAAAAAAAAGTGAAAATGCGATGAACACAAAATAAAGAAGCAGAAATAGTATGTGTGGATTGGCAGATCTTGTAAATGACTTTGAGAGTATTATTCATGATGATTCTTTGGTCGTTGTTACTCTAGCTCTCAATACAGTCCACCTCACCTGTGGTCACCTCTATGTACAGAACTGTGCCTGGCACTAGCTAAGCATCTCACTATTCAGTTCAGTTCTGGGACTAACTTTCTGGAAATTTTGTAAGACACCAGAGCTTAAGGTCACTGTCTCACAAAACTGTTGGCAATTTGTGACACCAGCTGCAAGCAGTAGGTTATCATATACCCTTGTGGCTGATTGTAAATCATGCGTTCCCATAGCATCCACTGAATGCTGTTAATTTGTGTCAGGGTGTCAGAGAACTTAGGAAAATGCTTTGCCTATGTTTGTTTACTTGTCTATCATAAAGGCCATGGGTGAACAATCAGATAATGTTTTAATAGCATCTTTCTCATCACACGCCTGGGGCACCCACATGTTTATCTATCAGTAAACTCATCAAAACCCATTGGGCAATGGTGGCCATCTCAACCCTCTGTGTTCTTCTGCTGCCTGGAGGATGAGCTGCAGTTTTATTCTTTGGGTGTATGTTGCCCATCCTGAAACTTTGTACGGGCCTCCACGTACCAGTCACTACCACAGAGGAAACTTCAGTACCATACGAGTTCTATTTCATGCAGATCAAACAAATATTTCCTGACAGTGCTGCTATTGTTCCTTTCTCAGAGAAAGAGCAAAGACTTGATTGAGTCCATATAATCTGGAACCAAGGGACAAACATGCGGGAGCAGAAAGGACAAGGGTAGAATCTCAGAGAATAGGATATGAAGCCAGGCCTTCCAACAAACGTGGAGGACTGGGGAAAGATTGTACTTCCAAAATACAAAGAATTTGGGCACCAAAGTGTTTCCAGTGGCAGTATCTAATTGAACATCAAGCTTGGATGCCCAAACAATCAAAGGCATTAAAATTCCCTTCCCATAAGAGCCTGACATTAATGCCCTCATATTATCCTTATGTGTTTGCCACCTAAACCAAGACTTTTGCAGTTTAATGATGAAAACTCTGTTATAGCACAAAGTTTGTATGAGATTTGTAAATGCTACAATGTTTATTTGACAATTAGATTTTCTTTCTTTCTTTCTTTCTTTCTTTCTTTCTTTCTTTCTTTCTTTCTTTCTTTCTTTAAAAATTTTTAACTTTCTATCAGTAAGCTAATTATTACTCAGTGTTATTATTTGTGTCTTGATACCAACTTTCATTGGTTTGAAGACTTTGAATGTTTATTGTCTATTTATCCAAAGTAATTGATTAGGGCAAATGAGTTAGATTATTGCTTCAGCTTTGAAAAAAAAATGTAACACTCACATTTTAAGAAAGAACTGAAAAAAAAAATCTGTACACTTGTACTGGCCTTCCTTTTGTTCCTCCCCTGGATCCTCTTGCAGAGAGAGGGAATGTGACAGAGTCTCTTTGGAGAAAGTTGCTTTTCCTTTTCTTAAGCAGTACAATACTAAATAAAATGTGAGGTTTTCATCAAATCAACAACCTAGTATCCAGTGCATAAAATCAAGCAAAGGTTTACATGTCAAAAACCTGTAGATGCAGGAAATACTTTAATCCCACTTCTTCATTATATGCGATCAATATTGTTAAAATCAATTTGTTGTTGCTTTGTCTTTCAAAAGAACACAGGAGCTTAGTAAAACCTGGGTGGTAGTGTATGTCTGTACACACTGAGCAAAAAGGTCTCTGGGATAAGGCCATCCTGGGATATACGGACTGTTTCAAAAGGGTAAAGGGCTGGTTCAGTTGTGCTCCACTTTTTCTCCAGTCTCTCCATTCAAACTCTAGGTCATATATTCTCTCTCTCTCTCTCTCTCTCTCTCTCTCTCTCTCTCTCTCTTTCTCTCTTCCTCCCTTCCTGCCTGCCTTCCTTTCTTTTCTTTTCTTTTCTTTTCTTTTCTTTTCTTTTCTTTTCTTTTCTTTTCTTTTCTTTCTTTCTTTTTTTTTTTTTTTGGACTTTAGTGGGCAAAGTGCCTGGAAATTCTTACTAAAAGATGATCTCAGACTATTGTAGCAGTTCTCTAGACCTATTTAGGGGTTGCATATCAGATATCCTGCATATCAGATATTTACATTACAATTTATAACAGTAGCAAAATTATGGTTATGGAGTAGCAACAAAATAATTTATGGATGAGGAACTGTATTAAAGGGTTGCAACACTAGGAAGGTTGAGAGACACTTGCTTTTTGATTTACTCTTATAGTTAAAATTACTAAGTACTAGAAATGATTTGAACAAGGTAAAATGGGTTTCTAAATTTGTATTTTTTCTTTTTAAATAACTTGAAAAAATACAGAGTGATTTTCCTCTTTTTAAATGATCAATTGAATTTTTAGCTTTTAAAAATGGTTCATTTCTGCTTTTCTTTGTTTTTTTATTATTTCTTGGTAATAACAACTTCTAACAACCTGTTTTCTCTGCATTTACTTTTCTGACATGTGAATACTCTTGGACTCTGAAATCAAATGTTGTGAACTTCATTTTCCCAAATGTTCCTATGAAAATGGATGGACAATGATTATGTTAAACTCTTTTATTATGTTTCCTTTGAGGAAGAATGTTCATATAAGCCTGTATGGATGGAAAAGAAGTGTTGACCAACTCCATAAATAGTTGTTAGATTGACTGGGGTTTTCATGGTACTGCCAAGGGTCACTGTGTTGTGAGTGATATGTCTGTACCAGTTGCAGTTATTTCTTACGTCAGATTGGTAAAATGGCAGCAAGAAGGTGGTGTCGATTCTCAGGCACTTTCTTTCTTTTCAAAAATAATTTCTTTGATTTACATTTTTGAGATTATAATATAATTACAAAATTTCTCTCCCCTTCTTTTCCCTCTAAATCCTCCCATACACCATTCTCTACTTGTCTTCATCTCATGCCTTCTATTTTCACTACTTGTTATGGGATAGATACACACATACAGATTCCTAAATGCATTAGGGTTGCTGTTCAGTCTGTATAGTGTTATCTGTATGTGTGTTTTTAGGGTTGACCATTTCGTATTGAACTATTTCTCCCAGTCTCAGCAGCTCTCAGTTACTAGGAGCTCTTTGCATAGGTTTGAGGTCTCTTGGGTTTTCCCTGTCCACTTTGACATATTTATTGGTATTATCCCTTTTAAGCTCTTGTTTCTATTGATATTTATTGATCAAAGGTAGAGAAATCCAGCTTACATATACACTGTGCGGAGGTAATTTGTTTCCTTATTTTGTTATTTATCTTAAGAATTTTATTTCAATGAAAATAACCAAGATGTAAGTAAACACTTAAGTTGCAAAGTCTCACCAACTTATTTTTTTTAACATCTCTAAAAGAAGTTTAGTTTTAAGTAGAGACCAAGAAGTATGCATAATTATCAGTGCCAGTTAGTGTGTGGTACCACCCATCATTAAATAATTATTTCAGCTCCAGTCCTGCAGATGATCCATCCTACCCAGTGATCTAGTAATCTCAGTGACATTCTGTTACTCACCCAGAGTATGACCTCATGTTTATGCATTATTGTCCTTGCCTGGAGGGAGTACTCCTGCCTGTAAGGTTTTTCTCTTTTTATAGTTCAACCTGATACAAGAGGAAAAGAACAACCAAATCTTGCTGCCTTCAGACAAAGCTCATACACAACATAAAGTCGGAGATATCAAACTTTCATGAAGTTTTTAGTTACCTTTTGGGCTCACAGGAGAAGCTAAGGCCTTTTAGCTAAAATGCCTGTTTCAGATTCATATGCACCTTGCTAAAGAGATATAAGAAATATAAAGAACTCCTTCCTGCTTCTTTTTTTACACAACAAAACACAATTTGATGCATTCATGTTAGTTGCTTTTGTCCAAGGGGAAAACAAAACTTAAGTCATTTTGCTAAGTAGGAAGCAACAACTTGGAGCCAGGCACCCGAGGTTCACTTACACAGAAAGAAAGAAACAAGAATAGCAACTGCTACTGTGTTCACATTGCAGAGAAATGGCTCTCAGGCACTTAAGGAGGATATTTCTAACATACAAAAACCAGCAAGAGACTCATTTATCTTTTTAAAGAATGTACATAGACCTCAAAGAGACAGAGAAGTAATTTATTTTATGTTTTCTTTAAAAATAAAACCTAAAGAGAAGGTAGGAACAGGTAACAGCTTCCTTTTTCATAGCATTGGGAAATTTATAAATTTATGTTTACTTATCATTAGTGTGTGTGTGTGTGTGTGTGTGTGTGTGTGTGTGTGTGTATACTTCAGTGCATTTGTGGAGGTCAGAGGACAGTTTTATGGAGTTGATTCTATTTTCACCTTCACGTGGTTTCTGGATCAAACTTGGGTCCTCAGGCATGCTGAGACTCCCTTATGGAACCTTGTACATTTATTTGTTGGGGATTTTTATTGACCCCTTTAATCCAGAATGAATGGCACCTCCTGAGGTTCTTTTTCATCTCTAGGCTATTGATAGTTCAAATTTGGTTAATCCATGTATCACAGACAGACCATATTCTGTCTCTTTCCTTATCTGAAAGTTTCCTGCTAGATAGTGTTATTCAAAAGTTTAGAGTTCCTGAAGCTACTCTTATAGAGTTAATCTGTTTACTACTTCCAAGTATTTCAGGATGTAAAATACTCTCGTATGGCCAGAACTAGAAATCAAGTTCCATTTTTTTGAACAATAATTACAGTCTTGATGTTCCAGTTCCTGGTTTTACAAGCTGCTTTTTTATAAAGAAAGGGTACTGTATTAAAGTTCCAAATGTCTAATTGACTGACATTTTGATGTTAAATTTGGCTAGTTCTGCAGAAGTATAGCTAGACTAAGAGGACTGATTAATGATAATGAACGCAGAGAACTTAAAGTTCTCCGTGTTCAGATTCTTTTCTATGTCCTTGTGTTTTCAGAGACAAGGATTTTTTTTCCCCCTCTTGGTAGAGTTGGTACCTCTCACTTTTAGATCTTGTAGATCTTCAAAGGTAGCCAACTGGGTTTTGTTACAGGGTTTTTAGGATAAAAGCCACAGCTATGGGAGTCCTAATAAATGAAGATTGGCTCAGCAAATCATAACATCAGTTAAGGAAACCAAATAGTAAAGAAAAGAGAGGATTTAAATGAAGTGGCTGTGTTGGGAAGAACAGATAATAAACTTTGACGATGGAAGTTCATCTTTGGGATGCTGCAATAAAATCTTAGGTCTAAATAGAAGAAGAATTAGGGCATGGAGCGATAGTTATGCATAATTAAGCAATTTTGTTTACCGGGAGGTCTGGTTAATCATCTCAGCTATGGTTCTACAAGATCGTTCAAAACAAGTCTCAGAGGGGACAAGCAAGTACCCATGAGATAATTGCTTTGGAGTGACCTCCTCACAGCGTGATCTGTCTGTGGAGATCTGTCAGTTCTGGAATTTGGGGAGATGTGTTACTGGTGCATGAGACAATGCGCCAGCCTTCAGGTCAAACTGATGCGGTTATGGGTGCCTCTTCAGCAAAGCATGAAATAGAGACCCAAAGAACATTAGACAAGCTTTAAAGAAGTGCAAATAATAGCATCAATTACAACTACAAAGGCACTAAAGGGAGTAAAGTGGAAAAATGTCAAAGGGTCAGTTTATTCAATCTCAGGTTCTTCGTAGTTTTTATTGAAGGTTAAAGTGGAATCAGAAGAGCTAAAAACTTTAGGGATAGAAAGGTGCCCAGACACAAGAGGTGAGAGGGAACAGGTAACGAGCAACAGGCTTTCTTTTGGGCCTTCTTATTTCTGAGTGGTTTCCAGAAGTGCTACTCACTCCGGAGGAGGGTCTTCTCCCTTCAGGCAATCCTACCTTTACAGTCCCACCCAGAAGTTTGTCTCTTAGTTGGCGACAGATTCATTCTAGTTGTCAAACAAGATTAATTGTCATTAAAAAAGCTGAGGTCGGTTAGGCAGTATAACATTTAGACAGGCACCTGTGGGGTGACTCCCATGTCTAGGTGCCAGTTAAGCACTCAGTCGTCAAACAAAGGAGATAGATAGGAAATGAAGGCCAGGGATCCTATTTTTAGTTACTTTGTAGACTTGTTTGCTGATGTTTCCTGAGGAGATATGAACAAATGTATTTGCAATCCAAATAGAGCATTAACTTCAGACAAAAGAAACTATTAAGGCTTGCTTGACCTCTGATTTAAAAGTGTTCTTTTCCATCCTCCTTCTCAGGTTATGGCTTGGGTAGTGTTTGGCTTAAAGGTACCCTTCTGTTCTTTTCTTTGTGGCTTATTTTCAAAGTTCTTGTTAGACTGCATAAGGAGAGACTCCATTCCTCTTGACAGCCCATTGGGATGTTCTGTGAAGTTAATGTAATTTTATAAAAGTGATACCAAAGAAGAGAAATTTGAAATTGATCATACAAAAGGCTATGGGGAACTGAAGTGGAAATTTCTGGTTTCTTTGGAGACTCAGTTATGTCATGTGATATTTCTCTAGAAATTGTCTTCTGAGAGATGTTTTGTGGAGGCAGACACGTGGGAGGATGTTTTGCTGGGAGAACAGACATGAGGTATTTTCTGGAAGGTGCCTGGAAAAGTACATTTAATGCTTTGCTAGAGCAGATGCTTGAGAGAACATGTGATGTTTGGAAGGGGTATATAAGCCAACAGACAGTGGACAACACTGTGGCATTGGTTTGCCTTGCCTTTTTTGCTGATCGTCATTTACTGTGACTTTGTAGGGAGAAACTCATCAAAGAACTTCTTATGATACTCAGGCAGCTTCCTAGCACTTCTGCACAGATTCGGACTGATAGGCAGAGCCTCAAGGTCTCTTCTGGATCAAACTGCCACTGCTGATTTGTGAATAGTGTTTGCCAGTGGTTGGAGCTACCACTACTGATTTGTGTTAACTGAACTGCTGCTATCCTGACAACCAAGACTGGAATTACCCCCCAAAAACTCTTTCTAAACATTTCCATATCCTCCTTTGCCCTTTTAACCTTTTCTTTCCACTCTCTCTGGTGGATGGGGGGAGGGGGGGCTAGGAGGGAGGCTAAAGCGTTTAAAAACCCTAAACCCTTATTAAAGTAGGTTTTGAAGAATATAAGCATACAGGGAAGTGACCTTCCATAGGAAAGGTGTGAAAAAGTTGAACTATGGTAGTGGATGCTGTATGGAGAAGAATAGACTCATGAGAAGCATTTGGAATGAAAAACAATGTGGTAATGGAAAGATTGTGTACAATTCATGTTTCTGACGTGCTTAACTGGGTGGATGGTGAGGCAAGCTAGTGACATAAGGAAGCACAAAGTAAGAGCATGTTTAGATGAGGAAGAAAGTCTATGCAACCAATGGGTTCTATGACAGCTCTGCCCAAAACTTACTTTGTCATGACATCCATGAAGCATGATAATGTGGCACCTTGTAGTCAAGTTTAAAGGTAAAGATTTCTGCATTCTAGCTACCCCAGTTCCTGCCCTGCTTGCTTTAAAAAGGCTGGGGAGATAGAAATTAGTATCATAGAACCATTGGGAAAATATCACTGGGGTACCATCCAGACTTTATGTACTTATTCTTTAAGATTATGGTATAACAGTGGTAATATGTATACACATACATACATACATACATACATACATACATACATACATACACACATACATGTTCCACATATTCATGTGCTATATACCTATGCTGAAAACTGCTCATACCACCCAGATTTGTAGCATAATGCAAACATGTGAACCATGGGGAGATTGGAGGGCTATAAATGAAACTAATGAAGCTAGGTGCCTAGGATATTTTCAAAAGTAAGATGAGTGGCAGCCACTTTGATTGACATGTGCACCATCAACCACTGTAGTCTAGTGTTTTTCTGTTATCACTGGAAAAAAGAGGGAGGAACTGTGCAGCTGAAAATTAAGTTCCTTTAAGTTAATTGGGATTGCAGAAGAGGCAAGTTAATGTCTTTTTTTTTTCAGATAATTTTAATTGGCAATTATGGTAAAAAGGAAATTGAATACTTTTGGTATAAATTAAGAGAGAAGACAGCCCAGCTCTGCATTACAGCCAGATTTCTAAAAGTAATAAATACCTAAACTTTCATTTCTTTGTAAGACCCAGGAAAGTTCATACTTGTACTTACTATAAAATACCACAGCCTTTTTAAAAATTTCAGTTTTCAGAAACATATAGCTAACTATATGCTTCTTATATTTCTAGTCTTAAAATTAAGAAGTGTTTTAAAGGAGGAGTAATACCTTCTCTTTCATCCTGTAACCTGTGCTATAGGATAGAGTCATGTGTCTGTGACACTGCAGCTTCCCTAAGGAAACGAAAACTCAATGGATAGGAAGTCCATATACTTTGTTATTTGTATTTATGGGAGGTGGATGGACATGGAAGAGTGTGACTAGATTAAGCAGTAATCTGAAGGAAGTATGGTGAGTCTAGCTTCCCATGCTCCTCTGTGAGTCTTTGTTTCCCCCAAGCAGAGGAAGGGTGTGTCTTGCCCTTCTATAGTGCTTCAGCAAAAGGCCACAGGTGTTACAGCCTCTAAGGAAAGAAGGGCAGAAGTGGACCAGAATTTTCTTCATACTTCTGTAGGATTTTTCCTAGATACCTTTGGCTCAAAACATTTTAGAGTAGTGTGTCCTGAACTCTGTAAGTAACATTTGTAAAATATATTTATGGCAACAATGAGATAAGATACACAGTAAACCAATGAAGGAACTAGAGAAAGCACCCAAGGAGCTGAAGGGGTTTGCAGCCCCATAGGAGGAACAACAATATGAACTAACCAGTACCCCCAGAGCTCCCTGGGACTAAATCACCAACCAAAAGCACACATGGTGAGATTCATGGCTCCAGCTGTATATGCAGCCTAGTTGGACATCAATGGGAGAAGAGGCCCTTTGTCCTATGAAGGCTGTATGCTCTAGTATGGGATAATGTCAGGGCCAGAAAGTGGGAGCGGGTGGGTTGGTGAGCAGGGAGGGGGGAGAGGAGAGGGGGAGGGTGTTTTTTAGAGGGGGAACCAGGAAAGGGTCTAACATTTGAAATGTAAATAAAGAAAATATCCAATAAAAAAGATATATAGTAAAACCAGGACTTTCCTAAAAAACAAACAAACAAACAAACCAAAAACCCCCCCAAGGTCTCATAACAATATTCATATGAATATAAATTAAATACCATCTCTAGAAGTTAGAAACCATTCCTCTTTGGATGCTCATAGGCAGAGGCAAGCCCAGAAAAGACAGACTCAAAAAAGCATGGTAAAGGGTATAACGTGATAGAGAATATAAAGCAGTTGCACTTAATAGCCCAAAAGGGGACACTCTGGAAGGGATGTGAGTTAGGGTTGTACCTGGGTACTTGAAGATGTGACAAGATGCTGCTCCTGGGGAATTTTGAATGATGTTCAAGTCATAGGTGAAGGAAGGGAAATGAGATTGGGCAGCAAAGCAGGATATTAATGTGGAAGTTATTAAATGAGGAGTTATTAAAAAGGTCAGTTTTATCCTGAAATCATTGGGATACATTTCTGGACTCTGTCGGAGGACATCCATGGAGGAAGACTAACATGTTGTAGCAGAGAATGGAAAGTGGGCAGTGACAAAGGAAAAAGGGAGGAGATAGAGCAGGACAGCTGAGAGACATCATAATCTAAGCAAAGTGAATTATAAATTTGACTTAAAGCAATGTCTGCATGAGTACTTACCTAGACTTATGTAGGAAAGACTCCAGGGATTGTGATGAGAGATCTAAAGAGGAAATTCCTAAGCTAGCTGCTCTAATTTATGGGAAGGAAAGTGGTACTTTTTCCTGATAGAGATCACATGGTCTATTGATTCTTGCAACATAAAATATATTGACTTAAAAAAAAATTGAATATACCCTTAGGTGCAATCTTAGGAGTTAATTACTGTTATCTCATGTTTGTAGCAGTAAGAAGATAAGATAATATGGTATTTTTAAAGTGAGAGCTGAATATTTAAGAGAACCAATTTACATGAGGAAAAAACATTAAAATATCTGTGGTAATGAAGTAATTGCTGCTTCATATTGTTTTATTTTTATAGTCACAGCTACTGGCACTGGGTATGACCAAATTAAAAGATATGACATAGTTTAATGATGAGCTCATTAAAAAGGCTAACAAGAATTCAAATAAACTAACATGCTAGCACGAGTAGTTAATAAAATATAACTAGAAGAAATAAAACTATTTTTTAGTTGTTATTTTTGCCATTTATGTTTATTTAAATATTTTATTAATATACTGGACATTTTTTGGCTGATAACGGTGATTGCTGAGTAATAGAAAATTTTGTTAACTTCCCCAGGAAAATAATCTGAAAATGGAAAAAGAATGTGTAGATTACAGATGCTGTGCTATAACCCATTCCTTAGCCTATCATATTTCTGCCAGGTCTGCCATGGCCTTGGAAGTGACTGCATGACATGCTCCCCTGAAGCAGAGTCAGCAGGGCATGGGTCTTCTCAAGTGATGACAGTTGCTGTAGGTGGAAGGCTTGCTTGTATAATAATGTAAATATTTTACTTTATGTTTCTCTTTTGGGAATGTTCTCCCTGCCAAACTAGACTCCATGATAATCAGAAACGACGTGACTCTATGAATTGAGACTGTGTCTGATGTTCCTCAGCGAAATGGTACCTGTGCCCTCCAGGGTAGCCCTTAAGTCTGTGGGAAAGAACTCCAAAAACATGAGTTCAGGAATATATAAATCAATGTAAGAACTGTTCTTTTTGTTTGTTTTGTTTGTTTTATTTACATTCCAAGAGCTGCCATCCATCCTGGTCTCTCTTCCCCAAGTTCTTCACTCCAACTCCCTCCCACTTCTGAGAGGGTGCTCCCCCACACACCCTCCCATCCCCACTTCACTGCCCCCCAACATCCCTCTTTTGTGGGGCATCAAGTTTCCACAGGAGTAAGTGCATCCTCTTCCACTGAGGCCATACAAGGCAGTTCTCTGCTACACATGTGTCCAGGGCCACAGACCAGCCCATGTATGCTCTTTGGATTTTGGCTTAGTCTCTGGGATCTCTAAAGGGCCTGGGTTAGCTGACACTGTTGTTTTTCCTATGGGGTCAGCTCTTTTGTCCTTCTAACTCATCCATATTGGCCCCTGACCTCCTTCCAATGGTTGGCTCTAAAGTACCTGTTTTTGTTTCAGTTGCTGGTAGAGCCTCTCAGAGGAAACTATGCCAGGCTCCTGTCTGCATGCATAATATGGACTCAGTAATAATGTCAGGATTTGATGTGTGTGTATGGGATGTATCCCAAATTGAGCCAGTCACTGGGTGGTCTTTCTTTTAGTCTCAGCTCCATTTTTGTCCTTACATTTCCTTTAGACAGGAACAATTCTGGGTTAAAAATTTTGAAGATAGGTGGGTGGTCCCCTGCCTCAACTGGGGACCATGTCTATCTACTGGAGGTGGCCATTTCTGGTTCCATTTCCCCATTGTTGGGCATTTCCATTAATATCATCCCCATTGAGACCTGGTAGCCTCTCACATCCC
This sequence comes from Mus minutoides, assembly GCA_902729485.2. NCBI lineage: Eukaryota > Metazoa > Chordata > Mammalia > Rodentia > Muridae > Mus > Mus minutoides. Next base: position 14,356 of record CACVCL010028546.1, read on the forward strand.
AGGACTCTAGGACTTTCTAGAGGTCCCCCCCCCCTTCCCCCTAACCCCTATGGCTGCATATTTTCATTCATTTTCCTGCCCTTCTGGGCACCCCTTCTATTTCTCCTCCATAACTGATCTTTTTCCTCCCTTCTTCTCCCTTATCCCCTCTCCCACTCAGTTTTCTCCCTCAACCTGTCTTCCATGATTATTTTGTTCCTCTTCAAAGTGTGTTTCAAGTATCCATACTTGGGCCTTCCTTCTTGTTAAGCTTCCTATGGTCTGTGAGTTGTATCATGGTATCAGTGAGTTCATACATATGCATGTCCTTTTGAGTCTGAGTTACCTCACTCAGGATGATGTCCTCATTTTTAATAGCTAAATAGTATTCCATTACGTAAATGAACCACATTTTCATTTATCAGTTGTTGATATTAGAGCCTGAGCCATTGGTGTTCTGTTTAGGAAATTTCGTCCTGTGCCAATGAGTTCAAGGCTCTTTTCCATTTTTTCTTCTATTAGGTTCAGTGTATCTGGTTTTATGTTGAAGTCTTTGATGCCCTTGGATTTGAGCTTTGTGCATGGTGAAAATCATGGATCAATTTGCATTCTTCTCTATGCAGACCACTGGTTAGACCAGCACCATTTGTTGAAGATGCTTTCTGTTTTCCATTGTGTGGTTTTGTCTTTGTCAAAGATCAAGAGTCCATAGGTGTGTGGGCATACATTGTCTCTCTCTCTCTCTACCAATACCATGTGTTTTTTTTTTTTTTTTTCTTCACTGTTGCTCTGTAATACAGTTTGAGGTCAGGGATGGTGATTCCCCCAGAAACGTTATAACTGTTCTTTACAGGATTTCTTAACTACGCAAATGTAAGGATGTAGTATGAATTGTATGAGGGGCTTTATTGACCTGAAAGAACAGAGGCAGCTGCACTAATGAGCCAGCTTTGTCAGAAAGATATTAAGGAAAAAGGTAAAGAGATTTAGGGAGTGCCTATCTTAGGGAAAGATCCCACCCTGCTAAACTTATTGTTTGTGTTTTCAGTTGAACAATAAATAGTTTGACCTTTAATCTGGAATGAGCTACAATGCAGAAGTGGAGGGCATGCTTGTGATCCAGACCTTCAGGCTGGAAGACATAGGCTTTTGATCTGGATCTTGAGGAATAGTGGCCACGAAAAACTTTGGCCCAAGTATGGCGGTACACACCTTTAATCCCAGCATTCAGGAGACAGAGTCAAGCAGATCTCTGAGTTCAAGGTCTGTCTACAGAGCAAGTTCTAGAACAGCCAAGCTTAGGCAGTAAAGGAGTTGTAAAGCTCAAAGCTGGTGATAATCTAATATAACAATGGCATCATATTCCAGCTCCAGCAAGCAGCAGACCTCAGCAGCTTTGGCCATGTGGCTCTGTCTTTAGAATCAATGGGCTAAGGTTATAAAATGCTAATTTGTGGATATCAAAAGAGAACCTGGGGTAAAGGATTGAATGGATACACAATTCCTAAGGAAGTAGTTTATGCAAAGTAAAAGACTGGGCCTTTCTGCAAGAGAGAGTTATCTCAAGTAGAGAGCTATCTTGAGCAGAACACAGAACTTGCATCAGTCATGTGCTCTGGGTGATTCTTTCTGCTAATCCCAAACAGGCCTTTCTCAGGACCCTCTCCCAAGCTGAGGCTGGGACTTAGCAGGGTTTGATCTCCAGTGCCATAGAATGGGGGTAGGGAAAAGAAGTTACTGATATAAACTCTTTCCACATATTGGGAACCAAGCCATGAGGAACAGGAGAAACATTATTGTTTATAATCATATACTACTAAATCAACTACTTAAGCATTATGGGTGAAAAATATAATTAGTATCTTTACTAAATGTGATAACGTTTATTATTATTTTTTTTTATTTTGGACCTAGTATATTTCTTTTCCTTATAAAAATGTTGGTTAGCAAATGAAATATTCTTTATTATTTTTGAGAAAATATCAAATACATTCTAAAGTTCAGCACTTTGTAGTTGTGATTGCTAAGGTCATTGTAAATACCAAAGACATATTAACAAGAATCCTAAAGGATTTGAAATATGCTCTTGTAGCAAGCTAGCTAGCACTGAGCATCATTGCAGCAGTAGGAGGCAGGCGCAAGTGAGATCATATCTCTGACAGCCTATGATCTCTTGTATCTGTACAGTTACTTCCACAGTAACTGTTGCTGTGTCATAAGACACATGATGGCATTTTCTTTTAATTTAAATCATTATTTTGTTGGACATAGTTTTGTTTCTCAAAGTTTAGTTGAAAATTCAAAACAATGAGACAGGTTTATAGGAATTTTATCTTCATTCTTGATCTACATAGACATTTATATTTAAGCTTGAATTGCTAAGTACTGTCACTTTACTTTGTGAGAAAATTGATTCAATCATTTTTCTACAAAATAGAAAAATTTTAGAAAAGCTTTAAACACTTCAGAGAAAGCAAAAATTAGAAATCTTTAAAAAACATACATTGCTTCTTATTTTTATGTTTATTTCATTTTTATGCACACAAATGATTTAAAATAATATGTCAACATATCAGTAGTGATAATTTCATCATAAGAATTTATTATGTCTTTATAAGAAACTAGCATGAAAGGCTGAAAGTTTCCAAGCAAAATAAAAATATAAAAGTTTAAGCAGAGGCACTGATTTGAGTACTGTACATGTATAGCATTATGTACTATGCCTTTTGAGAATGTACAATTATCATCTTTTAATTCAAGCAGCAAAATTAAAAAAAAACAGAACTTTCCCAAATATATAAAAGTTTTACCAAGGGAAAATAGTTTTCATTTAATGCCCTCATTAAATCTAAAAGTAAGTAATTCAAAGGCATTTAATATAAATATATACTATGTTCAATACTCAATTTTGGAAAAGTGCTTTTGTGTTAAAAGACATATAATTATGAATTTGAGCATTTTTATTGCCATTACTAGAGTAAAAATGTTTTATGATGAAAATAAGAGCATGCATTGCTACCTGTGCCCATGTGATTGAAGGAGAAATGACATTTAGATTTAGATCAAATGTGAGGGGAATTTCAATTCTTTACAGGCCAAGAAGAAAAGTCTTTTCCACTGACTCAAAATCTCTAGACAGGAAACTTAAAAAACGATTACATCTTTCCCCACAGTAATTGAACAGTCATGTAATTTCACTCTTACTCTATAAGGACACAAGTGAACCTTGGTTAAGCAATAGAAAAAAATCGAAACTATTTAAGCTTCACACGTATCTATTTTGTCCTTCCACAGCCAGTGACATGCAATGCATTTCTCTTACAGCTATGGAAAAAATGTAATTTAAAATTTAATATCTATTCAATGTGATGTTTTACACAAAATATATTATTAATTTGATTTCAATAAAAATTTTTATGTAGACTTCATGTTGCAAAATTCTTGCAGGTATTGAAAATACAGGAGAAAACTCTATTAATTAAGTAAAGGCTTAGGTAATCCAACACAGAGTATACAATACACCCCCTAAGCATGAATTCTAGGCATATAGAGAAGCATCAGGAGGGAGGAGGTTGCTTTTCCTTTCTTTCCTTCTGCACAGAAGCAGGCTATAAGCAATCTCTCTGACCTTGAAAGCAGCTCATGAGACAGCCCCCCTCCCCCAATAAATACCTTCCCTGTGTTCAGAAGAAAGAGACATTCTTTCCCTTGAAGGTACAGGGCTGCTCAGACCAATTTCTACATGGGCCTTGTTGCTTCCTCAGTTTACCACCCTTAGAACTTCTTATTCGTCTTCTTCACAACTATTCATAAAATCCAAAAATTCCTTGAATCAGCACTGTGGAGGAACACATGTCCAGGGCCAGATCACCTCCATGTTTTTCTCAGCCGTGTGCAGGCATAGGTGTTCTTTATTTTATTTTTTTCCTTTAGGAGATAAATCTCTCCCCCAGAGAATCTTCTAATACACTCTGCTGGGTCATTTTCTTTTCTTGCCTTTGCCATGGGGTTCCATCACCATAGTCTGCTAGTTGACATACCACAGCATGTTGGCACACAGAGCTTGTGGGCAGCTCTCCCAGATTCTTTTTTTTTTTTTCTTACTTAGATTTTTATTTGGCATAAATTAATTTTAGAGTACCCACCACATTACTACAAAATGTAACCAGAATTAATTCACATCTCTTTCTCCACTATCTTTCTACTCCTAGGCAACCATTAATCTACTTTCTCTCTCTCTCTAGATTCTCCTGTTCTCTTTTGTAAAATGGATCCAGATAATATTACACGACTTTTGTTGTCACAAGTGTTTCCCACTTAGTATGATGTAACTAAGGAACTACCATATTTGTCATTGGTGAATGATAGTCTATTATTTTTAGAAATTATTACCCGTTTATTAATTTCTGAGCCTTGGATTCTCTTTCTCTTTTCATATTATGAATAATTCTATGATGTACATCCATACTTTTTTTGGTGTATGGAATGTTTACATTTCTTCAGGGTGTATATTTAAGGAGTATAATTTCTTTCATGAAATGGTAACTTTGTGCTTAGCAGAAGCACTTCATCATTTTACACTTCAGCAGTGCAGTAGGTTGCTTCCACTTTCTCTGCAGTCTCACCAGTGTTTGCTAACATCTGTCTCCTTGATGATAGCCACCTTCTGAGTGTAAGGTGCTGCTATCTATGTGTGACTTTGAATACCATTTCTTTAATTAATTATTTGTCTTTTCAAGCATTTTGTATGCACTTGTTGGCCACTTGTATGCTTTCTTTGAAGATATGTGTTCTTAAACCTCTATGTCTGTTTATATAGTTAATGGACCTTTGGGTGTGGAGGAAAGCTGAATTCACAAACACTTAGATAGGCACATATACAAAATAATCTTAGAAAATCGTGATAGTTCAGGTAAAATAAATAAACAAAGAAAGTCCACTCTGATTTGTGTCCTCAGATAAATGGGAAGGTGCTTCTGCTATTACAGAAGGAGGAGCTGTGAAGGATATTTTGAGCATCCACTTATCTGAGTACACAGCTCTAAAGACTTCACTGGCGGGGAGGACACGGCTCCAAGAGCTGTAGCTGGGTGTGACAGAGGCTTAGGACTTTGAAAGTATGTGTTCACACATAGAAGTAGGCTCAAAATTGACTCCAGCGATAGCTCTTCCCTGGGGAGCAGGGGGGTTGATTTATAGCAGGCCCATGTACAGCTTGTATTTGAATGTTTTCTTTGAAGAGTGTGATTATAATTTCCTATTCTTGAAATAGAAAAATACACTCATGTTAATGTCAAATATTTTAAGCATGTCTTGTTTAGTGAATCCTGTGCACTGTAGGGCATCTGGTGTCAGTGAGGGCAGTAGTGGAGAATTAGCCTTTTTAACCAGTCAGATAAGAACAGGAAGGCCAGGCTCTTGTGGGGACTGGACTTGCATGGGACATTGTCTTCTTTCCAAGATGCTCTGAACTGTACACAGTTATGAGCAGCCACTGTTTCTGCCCCCCAGCATGCCTTCATTTGCTACAATTCACCCATTCATCATAGTCTTAAAGCTAGAAATTGCCTAGTTGAGAGAACCCAGGGACTGGCAACCTAGTTTCTCCAGTTGGAGTAAACCTGTCTGTTTATTCTTTCCCAAGAAAGCAAAACAATTAAAAACCAGCAGCTTCAAAAGAGCTTCTTTTCAATCACAAGTGGCCATTTTCATTCAAGCTTTCAAAGAATTTTCTCCCTTTAAGCCAACAGAAAGAGATTGTGGGGAAGAACAATGATTCCTTTCCTTTTCATCCACTGCACAATTAATAGTCTTTTCTCCTCTCTCCCTGCCTGGTATTATTAAGTGGACTGTGGAGAAATAAAGAGAAGCTCTGTTAAATAAATAAGTTAGCTCTGAAGGGATTTTTCAACACTCTGCAATAGCCAGCCATTGTACTCAGCATAGCCTCAGCCACTGTGAGTTTTTACTGCAGAGACCTAAGAAAAGACAAAAGCCCTTGACTTTGGTGAATAAAATGAATACTAATGACGGTCATCAATAAAAATAACAAAAGTGCTCATCATCTATGCATAATTACCTTATGTGTAACAACCATGATGAACATCATTAGTATCTGTCTGTATTACAAGTTGTATTTGGGTCCAGTATTCACTTTGCCCAGGTTCTGTGGTTCCATGGTTGAAAAATTGAATACTCTATAACTTCTTCATAACCTCACTGTATTGAGGATAGTTATCTAGGTCAAATATGCTTTTCTCTTTGAGTTCTAGTTTACCTACATGTGCAGTAAACATTGTCACTTACTGTTATGGGGAGAATGAAATGAGAACACATGGAGGTCTGGTCAGGTGTGGGTGAGGGTGGGTGGGTGGGTGTGGTGTGATGAGGGGGTAGGGTGAGGTAGGGGAGTGGGTTGGGGTGGTGTAGGTGCATTGGGTAGTGGGGATGGGGAGCCTGTTCCCAGCCAGGTTACCACAAGTCCTGTAAGTATTTACATTCCCTTTAACCTTTCTTTTTTTATTTTTTCTCTTTTTTTATTAAATATTTTTAAATTTACATTTCAAATGCTATCCTGAAAGTACCCTATACCACCCCCCTGCCTTACTCCCCCACCCAGCTACTCCCACTTCTTGGCCCCTACATTCCTCTGTACTGGGACATATAAAGTATGCAAGACCTAGGGGCTCTCTTGCCAATGATGGCTAAGTAGGCCTACTTCTGCTACATATGCAGCTAGAGACAGGAGCTCTGGAGGTACTGGTTAGTTCATATTGTTGTTCCACCTATAGGGTTGCAGACCCCTTCAGCTCTTTGGGTACTTTCTCTAGCTCCTCCATTGGGGGCCCTGTGTTCCATCCTATAGATGATTATGATCATCCACTTCTGTATTTGCCAGACACGGGCATAGCCTCACTTGAAATAGCTATATCAGGGTCCTTTCAGCAAAATCTTGCTGGCATATGCAATAGTGTCTGGGTTTGGTGGCTGATTATGGGATGGATCCCAGGGTGGAGTAGTCTCTGGATGGTCTATCCTTTCATCTTAGCTCCAAACTTTGTCTCTGTAACTCCTTCCATGGGTGTTTTGTTCCCTATTCTAAGGAGGAATGAAGTATCACACTTTGGTCTTTGTTCCTCTTGATTTTCTTGTGTTTTACAAATTGTATTTTGGGTATTCTAAGTTTCTGGGATAATATCTACTTATCAGTGAGTGCATATCAAGTGACTTCTTTTGTGATTGGGTTACCTCACTAAGGATGATATCCTCCAGATACATCCATTTGCCCAGGAATTTCATAAATTCATTATTTTTAATAGCTGAGTAGTACTCCATTGTGTAAATGTACCACATCTTTTTGTATCCATTCCTCAGTTGAGGGACATCTGGGTTCTTTCCAGTTTCTGGCTATTATAACTAAGACTGCTATGAACATAGTAGAGCATGTGTCCTTATTACCAGTTGGAACATCTTTTGGGCATATGTGCCAGGAGAGGTATTGCTGGATCTTCTGGTAGTACTATGTCCAATTTACTGAGGAACTGCCAGACTGATTTCCAAAGTGGTTATACCAGCTTGCAAACCCACCAACAATGGAGGAGTGTTCCTCTTTCTCCACATCCTCACCAGAATCTGCTGTCCCCTGAATTTTTGATCTTAACCATTCTGACTGGAGTGAGGTGGAATCTCAATGTTGTTTTGATTTGCATTTCCCTGATGATTAAGGATGTTGAACATTTTTTCAGGTGCTTCTCAGCCATTCGGTATTCCTCAGTTGAGAATTATTGGTTTAGCTCTGTACCCCATTTTTTTCTATTTCTTTCTCAATTTTAATATAATTAAAATATGAAATTTAGCTTATTGAATTTGGGTTGGCTTATATTAACAACACTTTCAAAACCTGTTATTCACTCTCTTTACCATATAAGGAACATGGAATCTTTAACCAGGTCCTTAAGAGTTGATGCTAAAGATTTTTTTCCATGACTTTCAGATAAAAGGCAAATCAAACTTACCCTGACAAAACTTGAGAAGTAATCAGTACTGCTGCATGTTTGGCAAGTTGCAGACGTATCGAACTTCCAATTTTAAGCATTGTACCCCATTTTTTAATGGGGTTATTTGAATTTTGGAGTCCAGCTTCTTGAGCTCTTGGTATATATTGGATATTAGTCCCCTATCAGATTTAGGATTGGTAAAAATCCTTTCCCAATCTGTTGGTGGCCTTTTTGTCTTATTGACAGTGTCTTTTGCCTTACAGAAGCTTTGCAATTTCATGAGGTCCCATTTGTCAATTTTTGTTCTTACAGCACAAGCCATTGCTGTTCTGTTTAAGAATTTTCCCCCTATGCTTCTTCGAGGCTTTTCCCCATGTTCTCTTCTATAAATTTCAGTGTCTCTGGTTTTATGTGGAGGTCTTTGATCCACTTAGACTTGAGCTTTATACAAGGAGATAAGAATGGATCAATTTTCATTCTTCTACATGATAACAGTCAGTTGTGCCAGCACCATTTGTTGTAAATGCTGTCTTTTTTTCCACTGGATGGTCAAAGATGAAGTGACCATAGGTGTGTAGATTCATTTCTGGGTCTTCGATTCTATTCCATTGATCTACATGTCTGTAGCTGTACCAGTACCATGCAGTTTTTGTTTGTTTTTTTTTTTTTTGGTTTTTTTTTTTTTTTTTGTTTTGTTTTGTTTTGTTTTGTTTTTTTGAGACAGGGTTTCTCTGTGTGCCCTGGCTGTCCTGGAACTTACTTTGTAGACCAGGCTGGCCTCGAATTCAGAAATCTGCCTGCTTCTGCCTCCAAGTGCTGAGATTAAAGGCATGTGCCACCACGCCCGGCGACCATGCAGTTTTTATCACAATTGCTCTGTAGTACAGCTTAATGTCAGGGATGGTGATTCCACCAGAGGTTCTTTTATTGTTGAGAATAGTTTTTGCTATCCTAGGTTTTTTTATTATTCCAGAGGAATTTGCAAATTGCCCTTTCTAACTCAGTGAAGAATTGAGTTGGAATTTTGATGGGGATTGCATTGAATCTGTAGATTGCTTTCTGCAGTATAGCCATTTTGACTATATTAATCCTGCCAATCCATGAGCATGGGAGATCTTTCCATCTTCTGAGATCTTCAATTTCTTTCTTCAGAGACTTGAAGTTCTTATCATACAGATCTTTCAGTTCCTTAGTTAGAGTCACACCAAGGTATTTTATATTATTTGTTACTATTTTGAAGGGTGTTGTTTCCTTAATTTCTTTCTCAGCCTCTTTATCCTTTGTGTAGAGAAAGGCAATTGATTTGTTTGAGTTAATTTTTTATCCAGCTACTGCATTGCACTGAAGCTGTTTATCAGGTTTATGAATTTTTTTGGTGGAATTTTTGGGGTCACTTATATATACTATCATATCATATGCAAAAAGTGAAATTTTGACTTCTTCCTTTCCAATGTGTATCCCCTTGATCTCTTTTTGTTGTCGAATTGCTCTGGCTAGGACTTCAAGTACTATATTGAATAGGTAGGGAGAAAGTGGGCAGCCTTGTTTAGTCCCTGATTTTAGTGGGATTGCTTCCAGTTTCTCTCCATTTAGTTCTCCATTTAGTTTGATGTTGGCTACTGGTTTGTTGTAGATTGCTTTTATTATGTTTAAGTATGGGCCTTGAATTCCTGATCTTTCCAAGACTTTTATCATGAATGGGTATTGGATTTTGTCAAATGGTTTCTCAGCATCTATCGATATTATCATGTGGTTTTTGTCTTTGAGTTTGTTTATATAGCGAATTACATTGATGGATTTCCGTATATTAAACCATCCCTGCAACCCTGGGATGAAGTCAACTTGGTCATGATGGATGATCATTTTGATGTGTTCTTGGATTCTGTTTGCGAGGTTTTTAATGATTATTTTTGCATCGATATTCAAAAGAGTAATTGGTCTGAACTTCTCTATCTTTGTTGTGTCTTTATGTAGTTTAGGTATCAGAGTAATTGTGGCTTCATAGCATGAAGTGGGTAGAGTACCTTTTGATTCTATTTTGTGGAATAGTTTGAGGAAAGTTAGAATTAGGTCTTCTTTGAAGGTCTGATAGAACTCTGCACTAAACCCATCTGGTCCTGGACTTTTTTTGGTTGGGAGACTATTGATGACTGATTATATTTCTTTAGAGGAAATGGAACTGTTTAGCTCGTTAATCTGATCCTGATTTAACTTTGGTACCTGGTATCTGTCTAGGAAGTTGTCCATTTCATCCAGGTTTTCCAGTTTTGTTGAGTATAGGCTTTTGTAGTAGGATCTGATGACGTTTTGGATTTTCTCAGGTTCTGTTGCTATGTCTCCTTTTTCATTTCTGATTTTGTTAATTAGAATTCTGTCCCTGTGCCCTCTAGGTAGTCTGGCTAAGGGTTTATCTGTCTTGTTGATTTTCTCAAAGAAACAGTTCCTGGTTTGGATGATTCTTTGAATAGTTCTTTTTGTTTCCACTTGGTTGATTTCAGCCCTGAGTTTGATTATTTCCTGCTGTCTACTCTTCTTGGGTGAATTTGCTTCCTTTAGTTCTAGAGCTTCTAGGTGTGCTGTCAGGCTGCTAGTGTATGATTTCTCTGGTTTCTTTTTGGAGGCACTCAGGGTTATAAGTTTTCCTCTTAGGGCTGCCTTCATTGTGTCCCATAAGTTTGGATAGTTGTGGCTTCATTTTCATTAAATTCTAAAAAGTCTTTAATTTTTTTCTTTATTTCTTCCTTGACCAAGGTATCATTGTAGATTGTTGTTCAGTTTACACGTGAATGCTGGCTTTTTATTATTTATGCTGTTATTGAACCCAGAGACTATTGCATCCGACAGCAAGAGTTTGCTGAAGGAACCCTGATATAACTGTCTTGTATGAGGCTATGCCAGTGCCTGGGAAATCCAGAAGTAGATGCTCACAGTCATCTATATTATGGAACACAGGGTCCCCAGTGGAGAAGCCAGAGAAAGTACCCCAGGAGCTTATGGGATCTGCAACCATATAAGAGGAACAACAATATGAACTAACCAGTACCAGGAGAGCTCGTGTCTCTAGCTGCATATGTAGCAGAAGATGGCCTAGTCGGCCATCATTGGGAAGAGAGGACCCTTTGTTTTGCAAACTTTATATACTCCAATACAGGGGAATGTCAGGGCCAAGAAGTGGGAGAGGGTAGGTAGGGGAGCAGGGCAGGGGGAGAGTAGAGGAAACTTTTGGGATAGCATTTGAAATGAAAATTAAAAAAATACCTAAAAAAAAAAAAGATCAGCCTTTATGATGATGATGATCATGATGATCACCATTTCATGGTGATCTGATAAGATCCATGGGTTAATTTCAATATTATTGTATCTGTTGAGGCCTATTTTGTGACCGTTTATATGATAAGTTTTATAGGAGGTACCATGTGGTAATGAGAAGAAGGTATATCCTTTTGTTTTAGGATAAAATGTTCTGTAGATATCTGTTAAATCCATTTGTTTCATAACTTCTGTTAGTGTCCATGTGTATCTGTTTAGTTTCTGTTTTCAGGATCTGTCCAATGGTTAGAGTGGGGTGTTGAAGTCTTCCACTTTTATTGTGTGAAGTGCAATGTGTGCTTTGAGCTTTACTACAGTTTCTTTAATGAATATGGCTGCTCTTGCATTTGGAGCATAGATATTCAGAATTGAGAGTTCATCTTGGAAGATTTTACCTTAGATGAGTATTAAGTGCCCCTTCTTTTCTTTTTTATAACTTTGGGTTGAAAGTCAATTTTATTCAATATTAGAATGGCTACTTCAGCTTGTTTTTGGGGACCATTTGCTTGGAAAATTGTTCTCCAGCCTTTCAATCTGAGGTAGTGTCTGTCTTCTTCCCTGAGGTGGGTTTCCTGTAAGCAGCAAAATGTTGGGTCCTGTTTGTGTAGCTAGTCTATTAGTCTATGTCTTTTTATTGGGGAATTGAGTCCATTGATGTTAAGAGAAATTAAAGAAAAGTAATATTTGCTTCCTGCTATTTTTGTTGTTAAAGTTGGTATTCTGGCACGCCTTTAATCCCAACACTCAGGAGGCAGAGTCAGGTGGATTTCTGAGTTCGAGGCTAGCCTCGTCTACAGAGTGAGTTCCAGGACAGCCAGGGCTACACAGAGAAACACTGTCTCAAAAACCACCACCACCACCACCACCACCACCACCACCACCACCACCACCACCACCACCACCAACAACAACAACAAGGTGATATTCTGTTCTTGTGGCTGTCTGCTTTTAGGTTTGTTGAAGGACTACTTTCTTGCTTTTTGTAGGGTGTAGTTTCTGTCCTTGTGTTGGTGTTTTCCTGTTATATCCTTTGAAGGACTGGATTGGTGGAAAGATATGTATGAAATTGGTTTTGTCATGGAATACTTTGGTTTCTCCATCTATGGTAAATGAGAGTTTTGCTGTGTATAGCAGCCTGGGCTGGCATTTGTTTTCTCTTAGGGTCTAGGATCTTCTGGCTTTCATAGTCTCTGATGAGAAGTCTGGTGTCATTCTAATAGGCCTGCCTTTATATGTTACTTGACCTTTTCCCTTACTGCTTTTAATATTCTATCTTTATTTAGTGCATTTGTTGTTCTGATTATTATGTGTTGGGAGGAATTTCTTTTCTGGTCCAGTCTATTTGAGGTTCTGTGGGCTTCTTGTATATTCATGGGCATCTCTTTCTTTAGGTTTGGGAAGTTTTCTTCTATAATTTTGTTGAAGATATTTGCTGGCCCTTTAAGTTGAAAATCTTCATTTTAATCTACCCTTATTAACTGTCAATTTGATCTTCTCATTGTGTCCTGGATTTCCTGGATGTTTTGAGTTAGGATCTTTTTGCATTTTGTATTTTCTTTGATTGTTGTGCCCATGTTCCCTGTGGAATATTCTGCACCTGAGATTCTCTCTGCCATCTCTTGTGTTCTGTTGCTGATGCTCACATCTATGGTTCCTGATTTCTCTCCTAGGGTTTCTATCTCCAGAGTTGTCTCACTTTGGTTTTTCTTTATTGTTTCTACTTCCCTTTTTAGGTCTTGGATGGTTTTGTTCAATTCCTTCACCTTTTTAGTTGTGTTTTCCTGTAATTCTTTAAGGGATTTTTGTGTTTCATCTTTAAGGACTTCTACCTGTTTAGCAGTGTTTTTCTGTGATTCTCGAAGGGCTTCTACCTGTTTAGCAGTGTTCTCCTCTATTTCTTTAAGTGAGTTATTAATGCCATTTTAAGGTCATCTACCAGCATCATGAGATATGATTTTGAATCTGAATCTTGCTTTTCAGGTGTGTTGGGGTAACCAGGGATGGCTGAGGTGGGAGTGCTGGGTTCTGGTGATGGTGAGTGGTCTTGGTTTCTGTAGGTAAGATTTTCATGTTTTCCTTTTGCCTTTTGGTAATCTCTGGTGTTAGTTGTTATAGTTGTCTCTGGCTGGAGCCTGTTTCTCTTCTGATTCTGTTATTCTCTGTCAGCTGTCTTGGTAGTCCAGCTCTCTTCTGAGTCTCAGTGGTCAGAGTACTTTCTTTATTCAAGCTCTCCTCTTGCTGGGAAGGTACACAGAGGTCTGGCCTTCAGACCTGCTTCCTGGCTTAAGATGAAGGCCTGAAAGAGGGCCTGTCCCAGATGATGGGTTGCCTCTGCAGTCTGTGTGCTCACCTGCACAGACTGGTCTCTGAGGGACCCAAGACACAAGATGTCATTCTCACTTGCTCTGGCTGTCAGAGCCTTCTCAGGCAGACACCTCTCCTCTGGCGGGGAAAGTGCCCGGATGTCAGGAGCCCGAAATGGGGTTCTAGCCCAGCAGCTGTGTTGCTTCTGCAGTCTGCTGGCTCACCCTCTGCAGTCTCAGAGCTGATCTGTGCAGACTGGTCTCAGAGGGACCCGGAAGACAAGATGACTCCCTCACCTGCTCTGGGGGTCACAGCCCTCCAGGGCAGCCACCTCTCCTCTGGAGGGGAAGGTGCCTGGATGTCTGCAGCTGAAAACAGGGCCTGTCCCAGAAGCTGTGTCACTTCTGTCTGTCCCAGAAGCTGTGTTGCTTCTGCAGTCTACTCACTCACCCTCTGCAGTTTGTGAGCTGATCTGCCCACACTGGTCTCAGAGGGACCAGGGAGACAATATGGCTCCCTCATCTGATCTGGAGGTCAGAGCCCTCCTGGGCGGCCACCTCTCCTCTGGTGGGGAAGGTGCCCAGATGTCTGGAGCCTTGAAATGGGGGTCTGTACCAGAAGCTGTGTTGCTTCTACAGTTTGCTCACTCACCCTCTGCAGTAACCTTTCTGATTTTCCCTCAGATTGTGGACTCTTCAAGTTCACCCTACTTTCTTACTTATTCATAATGCCCTCAACAACTGTCCTCTTATTATTTGCTTTGCTTCTCTTACAGTCTTCTCTCTTTGCTTCTCATCAAGGTTGCTCAGTTCAGCAGAGACTTCGTGTTTGAGTTGGCTCCCCTTCAAAGTCAATTTTTATGTCATAGAAGCTCCCAGCATCCTTGGCTTCATCCCCTCTCTCTTGTATTTGCATGGATTTAAAAATATACTGTCCTTAGAACCTATCAGATTTATGTATTAATATTCAAATACTAACTTCACCGCCAACATTCCAGAAGATATGTGTAGTCCCTTGACTCTATGATGAGCACCAACATGGGAGTATATCTGCATACTTTGGTCCTTTTCAAGGGTCTTGGAGTAACATTCATCATCCTGCTCAGAGTATGTTCCGCACATGTGCTTCACATGTGCACCAACACCATGTCATACATCATCCATCATGTTCTCTATCTCTTAGTTTATGTTTTCCACTGTGTTTTCTCTCCTTTGTAGACAAAATCACTTTCTCTGGTTAACTCCATCTTGACTTCCTTTCTTTGTGTGTGTTAAGTTTTTTTTTTTTCAATGTAAAAGTCTTTCCCTGTGCTCTGCTTTCAGCTTCACTTCATAATGTAAATCTTTTTTTCTCTTGCCCTCCACTTAGATAGTGTGTTATTGGTAGTGGGTTGGTAGGGATGACCGAGTTAGCATTCACTGATAACACCATACAGCAAAGTCATGAGGGCAGCAAGAGTAGGGAAGAGCCTGGAGGCCTCCTTTTCAAAGGCAAGTTGGTATATAGAGGCCTGGAGTGTTGACCAGACAGTTGTAGACCACCTCTGTTTAGTAGACTTGGTCTCAGAGACGAAGGCTCACTGGCTGTAGCCAGGACTTACCATTTGGGGTGTAGTTTCCTTGACAAGAGGGACATTTATCTAGGGTCCCTTCCTGTATTCCTCTTGGCCAGCCTTCAGGGTCTCCTTCCTGCCTCCAGCCTTTAGTACAAAGACATGCAGGTCTCAGCCATAGGAGAAAGTCAAGGCCAATTACTTCAGCAGGGGGCACTTGTCGATAGCATTGAGGTTGATGGACACCTCTTCCTTACTGTGCCCTTCAGACAGGAATGTGATACCAGGGACCATAAGGGTACAGTGCAGTGACTCTCACAACAGTTGCTATGGCAATTTCTTCACTGGAAAATTTCTGAGTAAGAGCATAACCATGTTGGGCTTCAACAAAGTCCTTCAAGGTAGATGGAATGGCCACTCAGAGCCATGTAGACACCATTCAAAGCCTGTTTTAGTTACATCCTGACAGCTCTGCAAGTCAAGGTCTCCATCAGTGAGGCCTCAACACTGGCATATTTCTGATGGCAAGGGTTCAGAGAGAGTGTTCCCCATTGCCAGGACACCATGCGACTTGGTAAAATCAGCTCCATCCTTTGTGCATTGGGCATTGCATTTAGAGGGCTCATCTAGTCCCTGGGTGATGCTCTCACCGTTGGTTCATGGCAGAGGCATCACTTCCTTGTGTACCTTTATGCCATCATCATATCTGACAGTGCCAAAAGGTTGTAGTTATCTCTTAACTGACAAATCTTAATCCATATTTACCTCTACTCCTGGCATCATATACATTTTTTTAGAGTTTTAAGTAAAATATGATTTACTTTGAATTTAAATAACTGTATGTCTCTCCCCCTTTTAATGTTCTTTTCTGCTCCCCTTGCCCCAACCTTCATTCTGTAGCCTTGGGTCCAGTTTTCCTACCTGGCCTGTTATTTATGTTTTTGGGCATTGCTATTTTTTTTTTTTAACCATACTGCTCATTTAATTTTGGGCTATATTTGGAGGTTATCTTTTCTTTTGGTATTGATTTTATATTGTACCTTACTTGGGCCACCCCCTTCTCATGTGTATTATAGAATTTCAAGGCCATGGACCAATCATTTATGAGAATGAAGTTTGTCCACACCCAAATCTCAGTTTCCACTCCTTCAAGAGCATCCATCAGGAAGAAATTCTAAATTAATGAGTAAAAATGTATTCAACAGCCATGCTTTTATTACTTTTACCTAATAGGATGTAGAATCTGAATACTGATAAATTATTTAAACTATTTGAACCTCAATATCTTCAGAAATTTGGACAAAACAACCTCCCTTGCAGGGCTTTGGGAAAAACAAGAGCAATGTATAAACAGCTCTTTCATATTCAAAGATTTTTGCTCTACACTACAGGTCTCAAAGAGCCTGAGACATCTTTCTGTCTTTTGACCTTCTTTCATCCAAACAATTGTTATTTTCTAAGTCTCCTGCAAAGCCACATTTTAGTATACCTTCAACTTTCCTCTAAAGTTCGGTATTAACTACAGTTTTCTCATTCCAGGGTACCAACTCAACTTTTGTAAAATATACCACTCAATTTTGTCTCCTAAGGCCCTTGATGGATGATTTTCTATATTTAGAAAAATATTTGAGAAAATGTAAAAACATTCCTATCACATTACCTCAAGTATAAATTTTTTTATTTCTTTAGAAAATATTTCAGAATTTGAAGATAATGAAGTTCTTTTTTTCCAACTTTTATTAGATATTTTCTTCATTTACATTTCAAGTGTTATCCAGAAAGTTCCCTATACCCTCCCCCCTCCCAGCCCTGTGCCCTTCCCACCCGCTCCCACAGAAAACATTTAGTTATTATTTTTTTGCCTCAATTAGTGATAAATGGTTACACGGGCCTTACTGGAAGCAGATAAAAATTTAAAAGTAAAGAAACAAAGTAACTCCAGCAACATATATTTTGTGTTTCCTTAGACTGTGCTTGTATGCACTATGCATTTTCCACAAATATTTATACTATTACATTGTCCTCAGAAGAGCTGATGAATATTTTAAGTAGAGTCTCTGGATTATAGGCTATACTAGAAAATAAAATTCTTTTAAAGAATAGTTTTATTATCATATATGTTAAATATATATTTAAGGAATTATTTTTTATCTTAGGTGAATATTTGGGTATCTGCATATATGTATGTGCACCATGTGCATGCCTGGTGTCCTTGAGGCTAGAACAGGGCATCAGATTCCCTGGAGCTGGAGTTATAGGTGGTTGTGAGCAACCATGTTGGGGCTGGGATCTGAACTTGGGTTCTCTACAAGTATAGTAAGTGCTCTTATCTACTGAGGCATCTTTTCAGCCCCTAAACATTGAAGGGCACTATATTTATATTAAAATATTCTATCTAACATGTTGGCAATCTTCTATTGCTTATATTCTTTTCTCAGAGAACTATAAGACATTAATTATGCAAAAACTTGAAGCATTTTCATTTAATTGGCTCTGTGGCATGTATCTATAGGGTGTTTAAATTGCTTATTACATTTCCAAATATCAGAGGATTCTTTTTGGTCTATTTTGCTATAGTTTCTAGTGATCTCTGGTAGAAAGAAGACTTGTTTGCATTGTTGACTTTATAATTCAGACATCTAGGCCTACAAGTCAGCCCTATTCTTGTAAGGCTTGATTCATCTTCAGACATTACTAAAAGAAGGGAAAAAACTCTGCCATCTGCCATTTGCCTCTCTGTGTATTAAGAGGCATCCTAGCCCAACTCTGAAACTTTAACTCTGTAGCTTTAGATCTTGGCAGAACTTAGAATCTTCTATATTTCTCCCATTAGGAAAGCTCCTGACTTGTTTAGGGAGAGCTAAGACTTGACTTTTGGTTTTAGATGGCCATATCTGTGATTTCTATTATTTTCTGGCTATGTAACCTTGACAAGTTCTTGGTACTTTGCTACCTCATTTGTGAAGTAGTAATAACATGAAGCTCATGGACACTTGTTAGGACAAAGCAGTTAATGCAAACCAGTGCTTCCATGTGTGTGTGTACTGTGAGCACAGAGATGATCACCATCATCACCTTCATTACTTAGTAGGAGATGAGACTGCTGATTTTTTTTGGAGACCAGATTTTCAAGAAAGGAGGGCTAGGGAAGGAGATGGTGAGCAGTGAACCTTAGCTTTCTAGTGACAAAGCAAAGTCCCCATAAATTTGTCAGAGCTGGCAATTTCCTTCCCTACTCTTCCTTATTCTCCTTGATTCTTTGTGTGTGTACCCCAGGGCTTGCTTGACATGAGTGACATGAGGAATTACACTCTAGGTATTTCCTAAGCTGTGCTCCCATCTATTTTAATTGCTCGAATCTTTTGACCTTCGAGTTCTTTTCTTCTATTGTGTGTGTCTGAGGCATGTGGAGGTTGAAATAATGCTGGCAAACTTCATTTTGCTTATTATAGAAAAATAATTTTATTACAAAAAGTCTTGACTGCTGCTTCTTTTCACTTTGAAGTTACATTATTCTAAATGTTTGTGAATTACAAATTTCACTGAGCACCTTAATAAACTAGTACCCTCAGCCTGACATAGTTCATTTGAAATGTTATATATTATAACACAAGTCAAAAGAAATTAGAGTTGTCCACAGTCGGAAATGGTGATTTTCTTGCTGGTCTTGCCATTCCTGGACCCAAAATGCTTCAAGGCTTCCACAGTGTCCATGCCTTCTTTCACCTTCCCAAAGACCACATGCCATCCAGCCATTCAGTCTTGGCAGTGCAGATAAAAAACTGGGAACCATTTGTGTTTGGTCCAGCATTTGCCATAGACAAGATGCCAGGACCTATATGCTTCAGGGTAAAGTTCTCATCCTCAAATTTCTCTCTGTAGATGGACCTGTCGCCAGTGCCATGATGGTGTGTAAAGTCACCACCCCGGCAAATGAATCCTGGAATAATTCTGTGAAAGGAGGAACCCTTATAGCCAAATCCTCCAGTGCTCAGAGCATGAAAGTTTTCTGCTGTCTTTGGAACTTTGACTGCAAACAGCACAAAGGAGACGCGGCCCAAGGGCTTGTCATCAGCCGTGATGTCAAAGAACACGGTGGGGTTCAACATGGCTGCAGCAAGCGGTGAAAACCGACAGTGGCATCTGCTCTACTTCCCATAATCAACCACCAAATGCAGACACTATTGCATATGCCAGCAAGATTTTGCTGAAATGACCCTGATATTGCTGTCTTGCGTGAAGGTATGCCAATGCCTGGCAAATACAGAATGCTCACAGTTATTTATTGGATGGAACACAGGACCCCCAATGGATGAGCTAGAGAAAGTACCCAAGGAGCTGAAGGGGTCTGCAATCCTATAGGTGGAACAACAATATGAACTAACCAATACCTCCAGAGCTCGTGTTTCTAGCTGTATACGTAGCAGAGGATGGCCTAGTTGGCCATCATTGGGAAGAGAGGCCCCTTGGTCTGGCAAACTTTATGTGTCCCAGTACAGGGGAATGCAAGGGCCAAGAAGTGGGAGTAGGTGGGTAGGGGAGCAGTGCAGGGGGGAGGGTATACGGTACTTTCAGAATAGCATTTCAAATGTAAATGAAGAAAATATCTAATAAAAATTTGAAAAAGTTAAAAAAAATCATCTCTACACTGATTTCCATAGTGGCTACATTTTACAATTTTGTACTTAGAAAGATTAAAATTGCTGTTTAGGCATGTCCTACATCTTCTGGCTAACCTTTCTAATTTTTATGTTAATTTTACTGAAATCACAGATATTTCTGTGTTGTTACCTATTTTGTATTTTAAGATATAATCAACAGTTATGTCTTCTTCCACTAGAAACCCTCCTTCACTTTAAAACCCATATTGTGCACTGAATTTAGAAAAAGAAAGCAGTTAAAAACCACTTTATGTATTAATTATTGGTGAATATCCAGAATGATGACCAGGTAATCCAAACACCAACTTCTTTATTTATAAATAAGAAGGACACAATGAATTTGGTTTAGGAATTTTTACATCTAATAAAATCGATGCAATTGTGATTGCAAATGTTGAGATGAGTCAAAAGGAAGTTATTATGATTTATTTTTAGTTTAGTTATGCAGGGGCAATACTTAGTGCAGTAATGGATACATGTCAGTACTTGTATTTTTTATGTTAAAGGATGAAGCTCATGTTCACTTGTAACTACTAGTATTACATTTGACTAACAGTGTGATTTTCTTTCCACACTCTATTGTTAGGATTAAGTAGTACTTTGTAACGTAAATCAACAATCCTAATGGATTTTCAAGATCAGATTGTTCAGTGTATTACTTCTGAGTAAAGATACTTCAATATCTTTATAAACTGTGTGTTATGATTTAAAATAGTGTCCCACTCTTCCATTCTGTATGCGCTGATTAGCATAATGCATTAGCCGGAGCTGCTAGCTTTTTATTACCATGGCAGGGATAAATTGACCACATTTTAAAACTAGCCTTAGTGAAAAAAATCTATAAACATATAGACAAGGGTGTTCGGTGTGCATAGTTTATATTATTCATCAGGCAAACTGTGAGGCTAGTGTAGCAGCTCCAACTAACTTTGTGAGGAGCTTCTCTTAGGCATCTGCAAATAGATGGAAAATTAAAAATAAAAGAGTAGGAAAATTAAAGTACTACCTGTTAATATTTGTGAAACAAGTTTATAATGTTACTATTGGTAAACTTAGAGCATTCATTTATTGGGAGCCATCTAGAAGAGGCTAAGGCTAGCAGATGACTTTTCTGGAGAAGGTCCACTATTTCTGTATGGTCTGTGGTAGGTGAGATCTGAATTGCAAGGCCTTCCCAAATCTCATCTCAAGATTGATTTTTACTGGTAATATGCCTTTCCTGTCATTATTAAATTAGTCTAATAATTCCTGGGCATTATTCCACCCTATTGAGCAGATTTTCTGCTGATCAACAAAGATGTACTTTCTTGTAGTAATGCTATATAGACAAATTAATGATTTCATAATTCCTAATAATGATTCTACAGAACTACTAAATTTATACAAGTAATTTTGAGCCCTCTATAGAAAATGCTGCAATTAGAGCTGTATAAACCTTCATGTGTAATGGACTAATTGCACTAGGAAAGAAAGCAGGCTTGGAAGAGATTTATTAACAGGGAAAACATTCCTTCTAGTATGGCTGTGAAACCATTTTGATAACTAAAGCCATAAACTGGGAATGGACAATTTATTGTAGGTGCAATGACAGAAGATAAAATATTAACTGGATCTATCTGTACAAAGCTTCAAAAGTAATGAGACACTAGGGAGATGATTTGATTCTTGACAAAACCATGCTAACTTATGACATAAGAATTATTGTTATAAACTTTTAATGAACTCGTAGAGATACTGACAAATAATGAGTGTTTAATTAGATAACTAGTCTTAATGGAAACTATTGGAAACATTTCTGATGAAACTTCTTATTTAATTTATGATGAGCTTTGGAATGTATGCATATGTAAGTATAGGTATGTGTATGTAAGTATGCATGAATACTTGTGGAGTGGATGAGACAGGTAGTTGGGCTGATCAAAATATGTATGTGCATGAATATATGTGTGTCTATGCATATTTACTTGTGTCAACATTTTTCTTTCTGTTAGCATGACCTTCTTTTCCTGGTTCACAAAGAGCTAATAAGTTCCAAGCGTCCCACTTGCCAGCAGGAATTAGTTGTCAAATGTATATCTGTCTGTGTATACATATGTATACTTAAGAGTTAAAAGAGTTCAGAGTTTCTTGCTGGGTATTTTTACCAGCCCCAGATAACTAAGTTTGTTCCATCAGTAGTACTGACCTCGTAAATTGCCTGACTCTGTGGCTGGGTCTGTTATCAGAATAACCTCAATTGCCAAAGCTTCCTTCCCATTCTCTGCCTTTCCAGGGAGAGAACTTGTGCCGGGCAGGCTCTCAGCATTAATTGTATTTACTTTAGTAGAAAATAGAAGTAATGTGCTAAGTCAAGGAGTAAGAATTTGAAAAATTATCATCTAAACACATATTTTAGCAAGAATTACTGAGATGGAAGAAGTAAAACTGTGCATTTTAGCAAAAAGGTGATATAAGCTAACACCCACTAAGACTGGAAAGAATTTTTAGAAGTCCAATTACATTATAGCAGTTGGATAAATTACTCAATTTTGAGATAAATACACACAAGTAAAGTTGAATACAAACTAGGAATCCAGGCCAATCACCACAACAGAATCAGGAAAGTCTCACTCAACGAGAGAACCATATCTAGATGTCCCCAGAGATAATATTTTTTTGTCAAACTTCCAAGAAACTATTCCTGATATGTTTATTATGGTTAAATATAGGTATTCTCAGGGGCTATAAGAGAAAGATATAAAACAGGAAAATCTAATAGTAAATTACTATTATTTTATATAAACTTTAACAACTCTAATATACAATAGTAAGATTAAGTCAGTGTCATTCCTAACCAATATACTCAGATCCCAATCTATATATTCACAAATTAATTTCAATATGTTCTACAAGACAAAAAATAAATCTCAATCTAGTGATACATACCAAAAATGTATCTATGGAAGTGATAGACAAGTTCTCCAACCATTAGGAGAAAAGTCTCTGGCAAGTTAAAAGCTTAAAAAGATTGTATTACTCAGAGTATATCTTGAATATTCCAACAGCCAACTTTTTGTCAACGTATAAGCATCCTCAGTACGGATGCTTATACGTAAGCATAAACAAGACAAAGTTTCTTTGGCTTTCTGTCAGGAGTAGAGGTCCTAGCCAGTGGAGTAAGGAAGCAAAGGTGATGAGAATTGAAAAGTATCAACTTGTTCTTCAGATGCTATATAGAAAACCTAAATGCATCTTTAGAATGGTAAGCATTTAGAACTGTAATTTTTGACACAGAATAGTGTAAGAGACCAATAATATCATTATACAATGATTTGATAATACATCTTGTACAAAAACTGTGAAAGTAACATTACAAGTTACCAATGACTGGATCTGGCAAAAGTGTCCAGGACGAGTGTAGGTCAGTGAATAAAGCCTGCCCAGCATGCCTGAATTCTTAGGCTCAACAACCATAGGGGCAAAAAAGGACCTTTATAAAGAAATTCATACAGTGATATGAAAGAGGAAAAAAACTAAAAACGGATGTAAAATAAGAAAATCAATGTTTATGTTATTTAAAACACATTTAATATATAGTTAATTATAACCACATATAATTGGATATAATTAAAATATACTATTTTTCATTTTTTTCTAAACTGAGACACTGTCTCTGATCAACATAGAAGGATAAATAATCAGGGAAACGATTCTTTGAATAAGCATATTCTTCCTTTCTTGACATTTGAAGTTATAGAAATTAAAGATGTCTTTGAGGTTGGGGACATATCTCAGTGACAGAGTAGTTGCCTAATATGTGTGAGGCACTGAGTTCAATTCCGAGTACAACTATGACTTTTTATTAGTTATGTATTTACTCTTCAAGAGTTTTATACATACATATGAAATATTTTGATCACATTTACTCTTTACCCCCATTCTAACCCTTTCCCATACCTACATTTTGCTCCATAAAGCATTTAAAGGTGTTTAAAAATAAAAATCCAGAGGCTCACCCAGTCACATCTTTTCTGCTTATGTTTTCATACTTGGTATGAGGATCTTCGTTTGTATATTAAGCACCCATGTAAGAACCAGGTGAGGAAGCACACACATGTAACCTCAGAGCTGGGGTTCAAACAGATAGATCCCAAAGCTTGGTGATATAGCTAGTTGAGACAATCCAGGATTGTGGAGTTTAGGGAGATAGCGTGTCCATAAGGTAAAGACAATGACTGAGAAAAACATCCAACCTACATTCTCTACCTCCACGTGTAGGTGCACATATGTACCTGCAATTTTTATGTGCAGCCACACACACTTGTGTACAAAAGTGCATACAACACACACAGACACACACAGACAGACAGACAGACAGACAGACACACACACACACACACACACACACACACACACACACACACATGATCTTTACTTCTCTAGAAGGATGAGGTATATGTTGCACTATAATAACTTTAAGGAAATTGCAGAGTTATTCAGATATTTTCCTTTGATTTAAAAAAAAGTTTCTTATATATTTAATAGGTATAAGAAATATAGAAAAATATAAAAGTAAGAGCTTAGAAGTAAGTTGTAACACAAAGCTGAAATGTCTGAAGTATCAATTTATTGTTTATAAATTATGTAGTTTGTTGTCAACCTATGAATTGTAATTTGATGAATAGACTGTTTTGTCTACATTCCCTCAGAAACTAGAGGAGAAATAATGTTATGTTTTATGTAACGTATGGGTGAAAGACTTGAGATGTTAATTTTTTTCTATCACTTTTTTCCTGAGGTGGAACATAAAATCAGCCTCATAAGTTTTCCCTTTAAAAGTTATTCACTGCACAAAGAAATTTAATAAAAGTGAGAGTTAAGTGTTATGTATTGCAGATAATCATAATTTCCAACACATTACATATTTTTGCTTTAATTTTCTTTATTTTCTTTTTTCTTTTTTTTTTAGTATTTGCAAGCAAGTATTGTTAGGGGCAATGAAATTAGAGTAGTAATTGCATTTTCCAAGGATGTTGTTCTTCACAGTGCCTCTTTGACTGTTCAGATTAAAACTATGATCGGAATAAAATTCCATACATAACTGTCTCATTTCCAAGACGTGATATAGATTGCAATAAAAGCATTTTGAGGGTACTGGGTTCTCTCTCACCTGGCCTGATGAGCAGTGAGGTCATGACTTTGTCATTTGCCATGTGTTTGATGTGTTTAACTATTGTATCATTTTTTTAGTGCTGTGTATTCAGTTTAGTAATAAGACAGGACCACTTTCTGTCACAATTTCTGTGTCAAAAATCCAGCACATCTCCACTGACCTTTCTGCTCAGACTTCTAAAGAAGATCTGCCACATTCAGGTAACTGACTAAAATCACATTAGAGTGGATGCAGGACTCATGACTTTTTGTTTCTTCAAGGCCAGTGAGATAATTCTGGATTCTCTTTGCTACCATGAAGACTCATGTAGTCCAATTAAATGAATATGTTTTCCCACCACGTTCACAGAGTTTTATGAGGTGTATACCTCAGGGGTAGGTATTGGGAGGCATTTTAGTATTCTGACTAACAAGTTATTTATTGTTTCAGTCTTTCTTTCTTTTTTTTTTTCTAACATAACACTCACACCCCAAATCTCTGAATATTTAAAACTTTCTCTTTTTTTTGTTCTAGTGCCTGAACAATACAAAGAACTATATTTTGATGAAATTTATTGATAAGAGGAGTTTCTGTTCTGAGTAGGTTATGTATCGTAAGAATGATGAAACTTTCCCAATACTTACAGACACTTAAAATGTAGATAATGTTAACACTGAAAGTTTATTTGCAAATATAATATTCAAGTTATTAAAATTTGAGTATTAAAGAGTATTGCAAAAAAAAAAAAGAGCTGGGCATGATAGTACACGCCTTTAATCCCAGCACACGGGAGGCAGAGGCAGGCAGATTTCTGAGTTCGAGGCCAGCCTGGTCTACAAATTGAGTTCTAGGACAGCCAGGGCTACACAGATAAACCCTGTCTTGAACAAAACAAAAAAGAAAAAAAAAAAGAGTATTGCTAGTCAGGATTGTTATTTAAGGGTTAATTGATTCAATAAGATATTTTAATAGAGATACATAACAAATAAACTCTAAAGTTTGGTGGAAAGTCATAGTAGAAACAGGGGATTTAAAAAGATTTACTTTTATTATTTTTAATTGTGTATATGTGTGTGTTTAGGGATGTGTATGTGAGTGTGTGTGCCTGCAGAAGCCAATGGAGTTGGCTATCCCTGGGACTGGATTTCCAGGTAGTGGTGATTCTCCTGATGTGGGTTCTGAAGATTAAGCTTGGGTTTTCTGTAAGAGCAGTCTATTCTCTCAACCACCAAGCCATTCCTATAGCCCTTAAAAAACCTTATTGTTAGAATAGATGTCAAAATTCTTTTATATTCAATAATACTTCTCTAAGGCAGATTAGCCATAGAAGTATAGCACCTATAATCATATTTTTATTTCTTTTTTAAAAGAGAATGCATTAAAACTTATTCTTTGAAGTAAAGTTATTTTAATCAATGATGAAGTTGGTTGTGACAATAAAAAACAAGTGAATTAATAAAAACCCTGTATTTTGTATTATTGGTTAGTTGCAGAGCCCTGTAAGTCAATAGAAGAGAGACTTCAAAGGAAAGGCAATATAAAAATTTAGGTGTGCATAAAGCACTAGTGGACCTTCCAGATACAATCCTATAATGAGCTGGAAGTACTGTCAGAGGAATGGATTAGAAAAAGGAAGGAAAGAAAAATGACTTATAACTTTAAACTTCTATTTGCTGGCAGGTAGTGCAGGTACCAATTCTTGTCAGTCTAGCTATGCTATTACATTTATTAACTTGTGTCAGAATACTGGCCCTGTACCATCAGAGTGTGGGAAGCGTTTGGCCTCTACCCTCTGTGCGTGCCTCCTCTCTTTCCCAGAAGAGATTAAAAGGGAAGTTCAGATAACTTCAGGGTATTCTCTTTAATATCAGCTTCAACTGACAGATTTTTGTGGTTAGTCTTGGCAGGTTTCTTGAAGTGTGAGATCAATGAATAACAACTCCCAGTGCTCTTAAAAAGAAAACAAAAGCTTTGAGTAATACATGTGGAAATGTTTTGCCAGAATTTTAAAAATTATGTTTCTATCAGAGTAAATGAAAGCTCATGAAGATGAGGAATTTTGTAATTTAAGTTAGTTGCGATTTAATATTTTTTTAATTAGGTATTTTCTTTATTTACATTTCAAATGTTATCCCCTTTCCTGGTTATCCCTCCAAAAACTCCCTATCCCATCCCCACTCCCCTTGTTCACCAACCCACCCACTGCTGTTTCCCTGTCCTGGCACTCCCCTACACTGGGGCATTGAGCCTTCACAGGACTAAGGGCCTCTCCTCCTAATGATGACTGACAAGGCCATCCTCTGTTACATATGCGGCTGGAGCCATGAGTTCCACCATGTGTAATCTTTGGTTGGTGGTTTAGTCCCTGGGAGCTCTGCAGGTACTGGCTAGTTCATATTGTTGTTCCTCCAATGGGGCTGCAGACCCCTTCAGCTCCTTGGGTCCTTTCTCTAGCTCCTCCATTAGGAATCCTGTGCTCAGTCCAATGATTGGCTAAGAGCATCCACCTCTGTATTTGTCAGGTACTGGTAGAATCTCTCAGGAGACAGCTATATCAGGCTCTTGTCAGCAAGCACTTGTAGGCATCCACAGTAGTGTCTGGGTTTAGTGACTGAATATGGGATAAATCTCCAGGTAGGGCAGTCTCTGGATGGTCTTTCCTTCAGGCTCTGCTCCACACTTTGTCTCTGTATCTCCTCACATGGGTATTTTGTTCCTTCTACTAAGAAGGACTGAAATATCCACACTTTGGTCATCCTTCTTGAGCTTCATGTGGTCTGAGATATGTATCTTGGGTATTCCAAGTTTTTGGGCTAATATCCACTTATCAGTGAGTGCATATCATGTGTGTTCTTTTGTGATTAAGTTACCTCACTCAGGATGATATTTTCTACTTCTATTCATTTGCCTAAGAATTTCATGAATTTATTGTTTTTAATAGCTGCATAGTACTCCGTTTTCTGTATACATTTCTCTGTTGTTTGACATCTGGGTTCTTTCCAACTTCTGGCTATTATAAAAAAAAGGCTGCTAAGAACATAGTGGAGCATGTGTCCTTATTACCAGTTGGAGCATCTCTTGGGTATATGTCTAGGAGTGCTATAGCTGGGTCCTCAGGTAGCCAATTTTCTGAGAAACCACCAAACTGATTTCCAGAGTGATTGTACCAGCTTGCAATCCCACCAACAATGGAGGAGTGATGCTCTTTCTCCACATCCTCACCAGCATCTGCTGTCACCTGAGCTTTTTAACTCAGCCATTCTGACTGGTGTGAGGTGGAATCTGAAGGTTGTTTTGATTTGAGGATCTCTGATGACTAAGAATGTTGAACAGTTCTTAAGGTGCTTCTCAGCCATTCAGTATTCATCAGTTGAGAATTCTTTGTTTAACTCTGTAAATCATTTTTAATATGGTTATTTGGTTCTTTGGATTCTAACTTCTTGAGTTCTTTGTATATATTGGATACTTGCCCTCTATTGGATGTAGGGTTGGTAAAGTTATTTCCCCAATCTGTTGGTTGCCATTTTGTCCTATAGACAGTGTCCTTTGTCTTACAGAAGCTTTGCAATTTTATGAGGTCCCACTTGTCAATTCTTGATCTTAGAGCATAAGCTATTCGTGTTTTGTTCAGGAAAATTTCCCCTTTGCCCATGTGCTAGAGGCTCTTGCTCACTTTTATGTGGAGGTCCTTGATCTACTTGGACTTGAGCTTTGTACAAGGAGATAAGAATGGATAGATTTGCATTCTTTTACATGCTGTCAGTTGAATCACCACCATTTGTTAAAAATGTTATCTTTTTTCCACTGGATGGTTTAGATCAAGTGACCATAGATGTGTGGGTGTGTGGGTTCATTTCTGGGTCTTCAATTCTATTCCATTGTTTTACTTGCCTGTCACTGTACCAATACTATACTATGCAGGGTTTTTTTTTTTTTTTTTTTTTTTTTTTTTTTTTTTTTTTTTTTTTTTTTTTTTTTTTTTTTTTTTTTTTTTTTTTTTTTTTTTTTTTTTTTTTTTTTTTTTTTTTTTTTTTTTTTTTTTTTTTTTTTTTTTTTTTTTTTTTTTTTTTTTTTTTTTTTTTTTTTTTTTTACAATTTCTGTGTAGTTCAGCTTGAGGTCAGGCATGGTGATTCCTCCAGAAGTTCTTTTATTGTTGAGAATAGTTTTGATATCCTGGGTTTTTTGTTATATCAGATGAATTTGCAAATTGCTCTTTCTAACTCGATGAAGAATTGAGTTGGAATTTTGATGGGGATTACATTGAATTTGTAGATTGCTTTTGGCAAGATGGCCACTTTTACTATATTAATCCTGCCAATCCATGAACATGGGAGATCTTTCATTTTTTTCATTGTTGTTGATTGATCTATTGATTTTTTTAATTAGATATTTTCTTTATTTACATTTCAAATGTTATCCCCTTTCCTAGTTTCCTCTCTGAAAATCCCCTATCCCCTCCCTCCTCCACCTGCTCCAAAACCCACCCACTCCTGCCTCCTGGCCCTGGCATTCCCCTATACTTGGGCATAGAACCTTCACAAGACCAAGGACCTCTCCTATGGGAGGTCTTTCCATCTTCTGAGATCTTTGATTTCTTTCTTCAGAGACTTGAAGTTCTTGTCCTACAAATCTTTTACTTGCTTACTTAGAGTCACACCAAGGTATTTTATATTATTTGTGACTATTGTGAAGGTTGTCCTTTCCCTATTTTTATTCTTAGCCTGTTTATCCTTTGAGTAGAGGAACGCCACTGATTTGTTTGAGTTATTTTTATATCCAGCTACTTCACTGAAATTGTTTATCAGGTTTAGGAGTTCTCTGGTGGAATTTTTGGAGTCATTTATGTATACTATCATATCATCTGCAAATAGTGATAGATTGACTTCTTCCTTTGTAATTGGTATCCCTTTGACCTGCCCCCCCCCCCAGCTTTGTTATCTAATTGCTCTATGTAGAACTGCAAGTACTACATTGAATAGATAGGGGAGCAAGGGCAGCCTTGTCTATTCCCTGATTTTAGTGGGATTGCTTCAAGATTCTCTCAATTTTGTTTGATGTTGGCTACTGGTTTGCTGTATATTGCTTTTACTATGTTTAGGTATGGGACTTGAATTCCTGATCTTTCCAAGACTTTTATCCTGAAGAGATGTTGGATTTTTTTCAAATGCTTTCTCAGCATGTGGTTTCTTTCTTTGAGTTTGTTTATATAGTGGATTATGTTGATGGATTACCATATATTGAACCCTCCCTGCATCCCTGGGATGAAGCCTACTTGATCATGATGTATGATCATTTTGATGTGTTCTTATATTTGGTTTATGGGAATTTTTGAATATATTTGCATTTATTCATGAGAGAAAATGATCTAAAGTTCTCTTTCTTTGTTGGGCTTTGTGTGGTTTAGGTATCAGAATGATTGTGGCTTCATAGAATGAATTGGGTAGTGTTCTTTCTGTTTCTATTTTGTGGAATAGTTTGATGAGTATTAGTATTAGGTCTTCTTTTAAGGCCTGACAGAACTCTGCACTAAACCCATGTGCTTTTTTAGTTGGGAAGCTATTAATGACTGTTTCTATTTCTTTAAGCTTATGGGACTGTTGAGATAATTTATCTGATCCTGATTTAACTTTGGTACCTCGTATCTGTCTAGAAAATTATCCATTTCATCAAGGTTTTCCAGTTTTGTTGAATATAGGCTTTTGTAGTAGGATCTGCTGATTTTTTGAATTTCCTTGGTTTCTGTTGTTATGTCTCCCTTTTCCTTTCTGATTTTGTTAATTTAGATACTGTTCCTATATCCTCTGGTTAGGCTGGCTGAGGATTTATCTATCTTGTAGATTTTCTCAGAGAACCAGCTCCTGGTTTGGTTGATTCTTTGTATAATTCTTTTTGTTTCTACTTGGTTGATCTCAGCCCTGAGTTTGGTTATTTCCTATGGTCTACTCCTCTTTGGTATATTTGCTTCTTTTTGTTCTAGAGCTTTTAAGTGTGCTGTCAAGCTGCTAGTGTATGCTATCTCTAGTTTCTTTTTACAGGCACTCAGAGCTATGAGTCTTCCTTTAATCACCACTTTCATTGTGTGCTGTAAGTTTGGTTATGTTATGGCTTCATTTTCATTAGACTCTAAAAAGTCTTTTCTTTCTTTCTTTCTTTCTTTCTTTCTTTCTTTCTTTCTTCCTTCCTTCCTTCCTTCCTTCCTTCCTTCCTTCCTTCCTTCCTTCCTTGACCAAGTTCTCTTTGTGTAGAGTCTTGTTCAGCTTCCACATGTTTGTGAGTTTTCTATTGTTCATGCTATTGAAGACCGCTCTTAGTTCATAGTTATCTGATAGGATGAATAGGATTATTTCAATCTTCTTGTATCTGTTGAGGCCTGATCTAGATTTAAACTAGTTAACCTTTCTTCCTTTTTTAGGATATTTAATTGTTATAGCCAAATGGTTGGAGTCATTTTTATTTGTAAATTCTGGGATTGAAGTAGAAAGCCTGGAAAACTATTTACAATAGAACAGTTTGCATTGATTGCTGTGTGTCTTTAGAAAATTAATGACAATCTTCCAAGTTCAACACTATTAATATAATATTTACATTAGAAAGAGATGGTCATTCAGAAACACAAACTCCTGAATAGTATCTGTATTATTTAGGGGTATAAAATTCGCCATAGTCAACTTCTTTGACAGTGATTCAAATTATTTTAAGTAACTTTATTATCATCCATGGTGGGTTCTGTCAAAACTTGCATTATCAAAACTTGCATTATCAAAATAATTTCATCTTTTATTCTCATATCTTCATATACATGATAATAGGCATGCCATAACCAAAATGTATTGTCATTTTTTTGTCAAAATTTTATCATTTAAAACAAGGCATGGTAGTTTATGCTTTTAATTTTAATACTTTTAGCAGGTTGGTCATTATGAGTTTGATGTCAGCTTGGGTAAAAATAAGACCCAACTACTTGTTTTTTTTTCAAGAAACATACTTCAGTGACAAAGGCAGACTAAAAGTCAGAATGTTAAGACATTCATCAAAAAAGTAGAAACTAAAAACAAGCTGGCACAGATATTCTTATATGTAATAAAGTTGACTTCAAACCAAAATCATTCAGAAAAGGTACATAGGGCATTATACATTAATAAAGGTAAAAATTGACCAAGGAGGCCACAATTGTATGCTCATACATACTGAATGTGCTCTCAAGCTCATTAAACAAATGCTAATGGGCACAACATATCAGAAAGTCCATGACACAATAATAGTGGGTGATTTTTACTCCCCCTGTCTCATAAATCATCCAAACTATAAAAATTAGTAAAGGAACTTGAATGTTAAGTTATACTTTGTGTGAAATGGACTTAAGAGATATCTTCAGAATATTCCATTCAGTGATATGGAATTCATGCAGTTATCTGTAGGCTGTGGAACTATTCCTACAGTAGATCACAAAGAGAGTAAAAACAAGACCAAATAAATAAAAATAATTTCTTAAATCTAATGTAATAGTAAAATAAAACTAAAAACTAATAGTAAGACAAACCATAGAAACCACACAAACATTTAGAGACTACAAGATCCCGTTTGAATGGGTCATCGAAGAAATCTGGAAGTAAATACAAAAAATTCCTAGAATCAAATAAAAATTAAGGCACTGGTTACCATATCCTTTGAGACATAACTAAAAAGATTATAGCTAAGAGGGCAGTTAGAGTGGACAGTCACATTTAAAGTCAAAGCTAGGCTATGATGATGGCTCTGTGGGTAAAGTCAAGGCTAAGCTATGATGATGGCTCTGTGGGTAAAGTCAAGGCTAGGCTATGATGATGGCTCTGTGGGTAAAGTCAAGGCTAGGCTATGATGATGGCTCTGTGGGTAAAGTGCTTGTTGCTCAAGCCCATGAACTTGAGTTTGGAGCCCTAGTACCCATGCACAAAACCTGTGCAAAGTGGCTCATGTCCATCATCCCAGCATATGTGTTGAGGGGAGGGAAGATATTTTTGTCCTGTCAATGTAGCAGGTCCAGGGAGAGACTCTGTCTCAAAATTTAAGGGGGAAAGAGATGGAGAAAGGTATCTGAGACCAATATTTGTGCATGGATGTGCTCACCTTCACATAATTATGACCACACCCAGCACAACTTATCTGAAAGATACAAAACCTACTTATAAACTCCAATGTCTCAGAAAACTGTAAAAATGAAACCCAAGAGACAAAAGTAAACCATAAAAACCAAAACAAAAATTAAAAAAAATAAAGACTAGATGAATAATTCATTAAGTTAGTCAAATAGTTGTTTCTTTGAAGAGCTAATATTGAAAAACCCTAGACTAACTAACTAAAAGAAAAAGAAGACCCAAGTTAATAAAATTATAAATGAAAAAGAAAATATCAATTCAATCTATGGGTGCATTAGGGAATACTGTGAAAATTTATGTTAAAACAAACTAGAAAATCTGGTGAATGGTTAGACACATATACCATACTAAAGTTTAATGAAATACAAACAACTTTAATGGATCCTTAAAAAACAGTGAAATTGAAATAGTAATAAAAAGATTCCTAACAAAAGCTCATGGTTGTTGGATTTATTGCTGAGTTCTACCAAATTTAAAGAAGTACTGACACCAAATCTCCTCAACTAATTCCAGGAAATAGAAAGGGAAGAAATGGTGTGAGCCCAGTTTTACAAAGCCAGCAGTATCCTGATACCAAAGCCAGGTCAGGTACTCATCAACAAGAAGAAGAATCTGGACACCAATATGCCCAATGAATATAAATAGAAAGATCTCAGCAGACTTGCTTGCTTTTGTTGCAGCCACTGAGCCACAGGTGTCATCCTCCTGTGGCCAAGTCTGTTTGTTCCCAGCTCAGTCTACCCATTATGCAAGGAAACATGGAATGTGCTTGCCAACAGTCCATTTGTATCAATTAGCCACTTGCTGTGACATCACCAGCATGCAGGTGAAATCTAGGTGCCCCCTTTAAAACTGAAGTCTTCTTGCCCTCTGTGACTCACCCAGTGTGGTGATAGCCCAAGCAACATTTTTTCTTATTGTTTCCTACTCTCAGGAGGTTTCAGAAGTTCCAGTACAGTCCGACCACAAGTACTTCTGTTGGTCCATAGAAGATTATCTTTAATGATACTTCCACCATCCCAGTTTCAGCCATGGGACCTGATCTCCACCAATGAAGATTTTTAAAATGCTTCCTTGAGTCAGATGCTGCCACCCCTTGTCCACCTATATCCTTTCTCATTGTTATATATGTTAGGTATAAGTTCCTGTTGCATTGAAGCCTGTCTACTGCCTGTCTACTTTCATTGAACAGTTCATTTCAAACTAGCTTGCCTTAATCTTCCTTGTCTTCATAAATAGCCACCAGTTGCCACCCCTAGCAGTCATATAAGCGACAGCATCACACAGTTCATTGCCCAACAAAAGCAACAGCCAGGCAAATGAATATTCCTACTATTGTTTCCTGTGTGTTAACTCTGCAAATATTTTTGTCTTAGACTATTTTCTTGCACACTTCTTCAAATACACAGCCTAAGTTTTAGTGGCTTTACTGAAATAAAACAAAACAACAAAACAAAACAAAAAATCCTTTCAAAGATAGCAAAAATGGAAGAGACTGAGGCTGTTTTAGAAACATTGGTAGTACAGTATTGATCTATTTCCAGTGTAAAGTTTATGGAACACTGTTCAAATAGGGGGGAGGAATGGTAGGAGCCAGACTATAACTGGTCTTATTCCTTGTGAGAGCCAAGATTTCTAAGAGACTTATTTAGACCTGCATGAAAATTGTGCACTATACCATCCTTGTAGGTCTGAGGAAAAGAGGAAGGAATCATTAGACTGCTTTCTAGTCTCTTTGTTGTCAAACCTAAGCTGCTAATTTTCTTCTGTTAGCCATTGCCTAGAATATTAGACTGAACTGTTGGGTAAACATAAGCATGTGGTGTTGACAACTGAAGAAAGCACCTCTTTCAAAACACGGTTTGTGGTCTATGAAATGGATGAATCCATAGCTCCCAGGGTTTAAAGGTACAGAGGAAAAATCCGAAACAATACCAGCAGGTTGGATTCTATGGGTGGGGTGTTTACATCTTTGAAATCTTCAACATGTGACAAACTCCTACATGTGACAGTATGGCTTACTCAAGAGAAAGCATAGGGTCCTGCATTTAAAATTATTTGTGACAAAACAAATCAAATTATTTTGATACTTTAGAGATGGAAGATGGTTTTCATGTCTCATCTGTCTGGATAATTTGATGTTAGCATCCTGGTATTTTAAATACTTCTGCTAAAGGAACAAAATTAAAATGGGACGAGACCATCATACTAATGACTTTGAAGTAAACTTCCAGAAAGATGATATTAATTATCACTGTGAATTTATAAATCTGATCAAAGAGTTTTATTCTAAAAATGTGTACCATCAAGGACATTCACTTTTGATACTAGGTAGAGTATTTCTGAATATAGTTCAAGCAGAGAGGAAATAATTTATGTGTTGAGCATATGCCCAAATAAATATGGACATAATCTCTGTGCTATAGAAGACAAGAAGAAGAAGAAGAAGAAGAAGAAGAAGAAGAAGAAGAAGAAGAAGAAGAAGAAGAAGAAGAAGAAGAAACAAAACTCATGCATTCAAAGGAACGGATCATTCACACCTTCAGTCTCTTCACTCCAAATGGTTCATAGATAGAACAACTTGACTTGATAAAAGTTGTTTAAGTGAGGCTTTACTGTGGGTATAAGAGCATTGAAATCCTACACACTTTAGAAAACGCTGAGCTTCATTTGCATCCACCCTTTCTCAGTACATCCAAATAAAGGACCAGTAAGCTCAGATGGTGGCAGAACACTTGTGAACTATTTACTACCATGTGTTGTCACAAGTCTAACTCCACCTATGAGACCTGTTGAAAGATACAACTGAGCAGAACTTGAGTCAGCAGAACTAATATTGTGAAAATGGCCCTGGTGCCAAAGGCAATCAACAGATTCTGTATAATTACCATCAAAATTTCAGTGATGTTCTTGACAAAACTAGAGAAGCCTAGAATTTTGGAGGCCCAGAGGAGGGAGAAGAGCCAAGGCAGTTTGTGAGAGTATTTGCTGACTTGACCCTGTATAACACATTCAGAACATTTCACTGAGGGACAGTCAGGAATGGTTGGCCTGTGAGCATGCACATATTTACACTGCATTATAAAGCCACACACATTTACAAATTCAAAAGAAAAACAGAGAATACAAAAAAGGGCGAATAAATGAAAACACATAAATTTGCTTGACCTTGTTAAAAATCAGAGAAATCAATGTGAAGCCTCAGGGAGTTAGCATTTTTCCCTTGCTGTACTGTTTTTTTTTTTTTTTTTTAAATGTCCTATGAATGATTACAAGTATTGGAGATGATTTGGATAGCCGAGATTCTAATTTATAAATCTGAATTATTTTAGTTATATTTGTTGTAAATATCTTTCATTTTGGTATTTCTTTTTGGTATTAGCTTTTGATGAACCTAAATTCTTAATTTTAATATAGTTTAATTATAAACCATTTTTTCTGGCTAATGATTTTGTAATCTTATTTTAAAAGATTTTCATAATTCCAAGTCACAATATTTATTATACTACATTACCTTCCAAGAGCTTTAATATTTTTCCTTACATATATATGAAAACTCCAGTTGCACTATTTCCTATGAGTTCAATCATCTTCTTACTTTCTTATTAATGTACAATTATAAGTGACATCTACACTTATTTGTAATTGATTGCTTCTTGTGTGTTTGGTGATGTGCACATTTGGAAAAAAAAGCCTCTACTTACTAGCTGATAAATATTTTTGTTGTCTGAGTTTCTTATGGTTAAATCTTAAACACTACAATGTAAAAACATTAAGAGACAGTCAAATTGTGAAGGTGGATTCTTCATAAATGCTGTCTATATACATATAGAGAGACCTGGGAACCTCCTATGCTCCTTTTACCATCCGAGAACATAAACAGAGACGAACCTTCTATGAATATGAAGAAAGCTTTCTTCCAGATGTTGAATCTTCCAATATCTTGATGTTAGACTAAAGAACACCAGGTCCATGGTAACACTAAAACAAACAACCCAAAACTTTAAAAACATTTAAAAATTGTGTGTGTGTGTATATGTGTATGTATGTGTACGTGTAGAACACATATACACTATTGCTGATGCCAGAAGTACTTGCTGACAGGAGCCTGATACAGCTGTCTCCTGAAAGGCTCTGCCAGATCCTAACAAATACAGAGGTGGATGCTCACAGCCAACCATTGGACTGAGCACAGGGTCCCCTATGGAGGAGTTAGAGAAAGGACTGAAGAAATTGAAGGGGTTTGCAACCCCATAGGAAGAACAACAATATCAACCAACCAGACCCTCCAGAGCTCACAGGGACTAAAACACCACATAGAGGGACCCATGGCTTCAGCCCCATATGTAGCAGAGGATGGCCTTGTTTGGCATCAATGGGAGGAGAGGCCCTTGGTCCTATGAAGGCTTGATGCTCCAATATAGAGGAATGTTAGGGTCATGAGGCAGAAGTGGGAAGGTGGGTGGGGGAGTACCTTCGTAGAAGCAGGGTAAGGGGGAATGGGATGGGAACCATTTCCATTTGCAGAGAGGAAACAGAGAAAAAGGATATAAATATAAATCAATAAAATAAAATAGTAATTGAAAAAAGAAAGCTAAAAATGAACCTTGAGTGCTGCTTCTTAGGCACTGTCCACATGGATTTTGGAACTAGGATCTCTCACCTACTTGTGACTTGCCAGGTTGGATAGTCAGCCTGGTAAACAAACTCCAGTAAGTATACATATCTCAGTTTCCTAAGCACTGGGGTTACAGGTGTGTACCGCTGAGCCCAGCTTTTTCACACGTGTTCTAGGGATCAAACTCAAGTTCTCACCTGTGTATAGTAAGTAAGCACTGTGTCTCCCCTGATTTCCTTTTGCTTTGATTCATTTTAAGCTCTTACTTTGCCAAATTTTTATTTCAAAATACTAGGTACATATTTCTTTCTTTCCCTCTTTGGAAGAAAAATCTTAAAATGACATGATGCTTTTAGGTCTTGGACCATTGAGTACTTGGTACTCAGTTGGTGGGTGGAAATGTTTGGAGGACTAGGAGGTATGACATTTTAAAAGAGATATGTCAAGGAGGGAGGGTTGCTCTCTGCTCCTGCTTGTGGCTTAGATGTGAGCTCTTAGCTGCTGCTCCAGTCACCTACATCTATGCCCTTGCTCCACTATTGTGATCTCTAACCCTTTAAAACTGTAAGCCCAATTAAAAACTTTCTTTTACAAGTTTCCTTGGTCATGGTGTTTTATCACAGCAATAGATAAGAAACTAAGGAAGAAATGGTTTAACATACATGTTTTGAACAGATCTTGGTTATTTTCTCTTTACTGGTTGCTTTTCTTGTTTTCGGTGTGACATGTTTTTTTAGCTCCCGTGAAGTCTGTTCGATATTCTTGCCTCATTATTTAGCATCATCTAACTTTCTCCAAGATTTTCATAACTTTATATTTTGATGAATTTTCTAATCCAATTTCCTCTTCAACCGAAATAATCTGATTAGTTCAGGCACTAATTTTTCTAGTATTTACTATATATTTTCATTTCTAAATTCTAATGTCCCTTTTATATATCAATAATTCTTTCTTTTCTTTGTAAACTTATAATTTTGTTTAAGTACATTAAGTATATCCATTTTACATAATTTCTCACATTCTACTACATGCAGTAATTGTATATTTCTTGCATTTTGTTTTTTCATATAATGTTTTTCATACAATATATTATAATCATAGTTTTCCTTCCCTACTTCCTCCCAGATCCTCCCCACTTTCCCACCCACCCAAATCTACACACTTTCACTCTCTCTTTCTTTCTCTCTTTCTCTCTCTCCTTAGAAAACAAGCAGACATCTAAAAATAATAATGAAATAAAATAATATTAAATAAAAACAAACCAGAATATGTCAAAACAAGCAGAAGAAAAATAGCCAAAGAAAAAGCTCAAGAAACATCTATAGATGGAGCGTCAGACATGTTTGCACACACACAGAAATCCCATAAAAACACAAAACTGGAAGCCATATATGTTAATACATGCAAAAGGTATGTATGGTTAAAAAAGTAAATAAAGTCCTGAAAACATATTATATAAAAAAAGAACCTCTAAAAATGTCATTGAGTTTGTTTTGTGTTGGCCATTTACTACTGGTAGTTCATATGCCCACTATGGCTCCAACAGAGAAAACTAGGTTTTCCATTTGTGAGTGGTTATCATCTTAAGATAGCTTCTGGCTTAGAGGTATGGCTTGTGTCCACTTCCCCACACAGTGCTGAGACACCATGTGACTTAGGCCTCTGCAGGCTCTGGCCATGCTGCCATAGTCTCTGTGAGTTCATTTTTGTATTGCTCTCAACATGTTTGGAGGTATATCACTCTCTGCCTGTTATCTACCTGTGAGTCTCTTATTTGTTCTCATCTAGCATAGAATGACACTTTTATGACAATGGCTGAGCAAGGAACCGATCTGTGAGTATAGCAGGATGTATTTAGAGTCATTTCATTGCTATGCTCCTTTACCAAAACTGTAGGTTTTTTGTTTGTTTGTTTGTTTGTTTGTTTCCCCCTAGGTCCCTGGCTTATCTATTCTCAGGTTTTTAACTACCTAGGCAGTATCAGGGATGGGCTCCATCTTGTGGAGTGTACCTTAAATCTAGTCAAATATTAGTTGGTTACACCCACAAGCTATGTCCACTATGGTACTATTGAATTGCAGGCACTTCACCTTTGTAGACAGAAATTTGTAGCTTAGTGATAGTGGTAGTGACTTCTGTGACTACTCTGGCCAATAGACAGGTTATCTAGATAAAAACTAAACGGAGAAATGTTGGTGCTAAAGTATGTAAATGAAACAAAACAAAAACAAATGGACCTAACAGATATTCAGAAAACATTTTACCCAAACACAAAAGAATATACCTTTTTCTCAGCATCTCGGGATTTACTGTAAAATTGGCTACATACTTGGTCATAAAACATGTCTTAACCGATACAAGAAAGCTGAAATAGTACCCTGTATTCAATCTGATCATCTAAAGTTGGATATCAACAACAATAGAAAGCTTACAAATTCATGGAAATGGAACAATTCACTACTGAGTGAAAAATGGGTTAAGACAGAAATTAAAGAAGAAATTAAAGAATTTTTAAAATTGAATAAAAATGAAAACAAAACATATCCAAATTTATGGGACACAGTGGAGGTAGTTCTTTTTTTTTTTTTTTTTGGTTTTTCGAGACAGGGTTTCTCTGTATAGCCCTGGCTGTCCTGGAACTCACTTTGTAGACCAGGCTGGCCTTGAACTCAGAACTCCGCCTGCCTCTGCCTCCCAAGTGCTGGGATTAAAGGCGTGCGCCACCACGCCCGGTTGGAGGTAGTTCTAAGAAGCAAGTTCATAGCATTGAGTGCCTATGTAACAAATTAGAGAGATCTCATACTAGTATCAAAATAGGAAAAAAAATGAGCAAAAATTAACAATACAAAGAATCAATGAAAAAAACATTTATCAATGGTATGGAATCAAAGACCCGGATGTAAACCTACACACCTATGGATACTTGGTCTTTGACAAAGAAGCCAAAACCAGACAGTAGGAAAAAGAAAGCATCTTCAATAAATAGTGCTGGTTTATCTGGTGGTTTACATGTAGAAGAATGCAAATTGATTCATATTCATCACACTGCACAAAGCTCAAGTGCAAGTGAATCAAGGACCTCAAAATAAAACCCGACACACGGAATCTAATAGAGGAGAAAGTGGCAAATAGCCTGGAACACATTGGCACAGGGGAAAACTTCCTGAAAAGAACAACAATTGTTCAGGCTCTAAGATCAACAACTGACAAATGGGAACTCTTGAAACTGAAATCTTCTGTAAGGCAAAGGACACTGTTCATAGGACAAAACAGCAACCTACAAATTGGGAAAAGATCTTCACTAACCCTATAGCTGATAGAGGGTTAATATGTAAAATATATAAAGAACTCAATAAGTTAGACTCCAAAAAACCTGAATAACCCAATTAGAAAATGGGGTACAGAGGTAAACAGAATTCTTTTTTTAAAATTAGATATTTTCTTTATTTACATTTCAAACATTATCCCGAAAGTTTCATATACCCTCCTCCCGCCCTGCTCCCCTACCCACCCACTCCCACTTCTTGGCCCTGTCATTCCCCTCTCCTGGGGCATATAAAGTTTGCAAGACAAAGGGGCCTCTCTTCCCAATGATGGCCAACTAGGCCATCTTCTGCTACATATGCAGCTAGAGACACAAGCTCTGGGGATACTGGTTAGTTCATATTGTTGTTCCACCTGTAGGGTTGCAGACCCCTTCAGCTCCTTGGGTACTTTCTCTAGCTCCTCCATTGGGGGTCCTGTGTTCCATCCAATAGATGACTGTGAGCATCCACTTCTGTATTTTTCAGGCACTGGCATAGCCTCTCTCTCGAGATAGCTATATCAGGGTCCTTTCAGCAAAATCTTGCTGGCATATGCAATAGTGTCTGGGTTTGGTGGCTGATTATGGGATGGACCCCTGGATAGTGTAGTCTCTGGATGGTCCATCCTTTCATCTTAGCTCCAAACTTTGTCTCTGTAACTCCTTCCATGGGCATTTTGTTCCCTATTCTAAGGAGGAATGAAGTATCCACACATTGGTTTTCCATCTTCTTGATTTTCTTGTGGTAAACAGAATTTTTAACAGAGCAATCTTGAATGGCTGAGAAACACTTAAAGAAATGTTCAACATTCTTAGTCAGCAGACAAATCAAAATTACCCTGAGTTTCACCTTACACCAATCAGAATGGCTAAGATCAAAAACTCTAGTGACAGCACATCCTGTTGAGGAGAAAGGGAAGCACTCCTCCATTGTTGGGATTGCAAACTGGTACAACCACTTTGGAAATAAATCTGGTGGGTCCTCAGAAAATTTGAAATAGCTCTAACTGAAGATTGCTCCTGGGAATATACCCAAAAGATGCTCTACCATAGCACAAGGACAAATGCTCCATCATGTTCATAACAGCCTTATCAGTGATAGCCAGAAACTAAAAGCAACCCAGATGTCCCTCAATAAAAGAATGGATTCAGAAAATGTGGTTCATTTATACAATGGAATACTATTCAGCTATTAAAAATGAGGACATCATGAATTATTCATGTAAATAGATGGAACTAGATAATACTATTCTGAGTGAGGTAACTCAGACTCCAAAGGACAGGCATGCTATGTAAAGTACAGAATACCTAGGATACAGACTGTAAGAAGTTTAATAAGCAGGAAGGCCCATGTGAAGGGGGAACAAAATAATCATGAGAGGCAGAGGGAGGGAGGAAACTGTGTGGGAGAGAGGAGGGGGAGGGAAAAGGGAGCAGGATCAAGTATGGGGGCGGGAGAGACAGGAAAGAAGCCCAGAGGACCAGGAGAATGAATGGAAATATGCAACTGCTGGGGATGGGGGTAGGGGTTGGGAGAACCTTAGGTAGTCCCAGAGACCTGGTATGGAGGAGGCTCCCAGTACTCAGTGTGGGTGACCTTAGCTGAAATGT
Source organism: Mus minutoides (assembly GCA_902729485.2). NCBI lineage: Eukaryota > Metazoa > Chordata > Mammalia > Rodentia > Muridae > Mus > Mus minutoides. The sequence goes on from CACVCL010028546.1 coordinate 56,958, forward strand.
CTGATAGTGGGGATATGGAATCAGTAGAGAAAACCTCCATTAGATAGGGCCCCCAGTGGAGGGATGGGGATACCAACCCACCTTCAATTTTTTCTAGTATAGAATAGAGTTTATTTAGGGCATGGGGAGGGGAGTTGAGGGGGTAATAGAGACAGAGGCAGGAAGAGAGAGAGAGAAAGAGAGAGAGAGAGGCCAGCCATAAACATGTAGAAAGAGAGGGGGAAGGGGAATGGGAGAAAAGGGACAGAGGGGGAAGAGAGTAAGAACACAAGAGCAAGAGAGAGATTCAAATTTTTGACTTAAAATTTTTCCTGTCTAACAAAAATGTAGCAGAGACTGAAGGAATGGCCGATCAGTGACTGGTCCAATTTGGAATCCATCCCATGGGCACACACCAAACCCTGACACTATTACTGGTGATATGTTGTGCTTGCATGGCTGTTCTCTGAGAGGCTTTTTCAGCAGCTGACTGACACAGATGCGGATACAGCGAAGCATTGGACTGAGGTCGGGAACCCCTCTGCAAGAGTTAGGGGAAAGATGGAAGGAGCTGAAGGGATGAAAGTGTCATTGGAAGACCAACACTGTCATTTAATTCAGACCCGTGGGAGCTCCCGGAGACTGAACAACCAACCAAAGAGTGTACACGGTCTGGTCTGATGCCCCTGGCACATATGTAGCAGAGGATTACCTTGTCTAGCCTCAGTGGGAGAGGATGAACCTAATGCTGTAGAGATGTGATGCCCAGCGAATTGAAGCTGCATGGGGGTGGGGGGAGCACCCTCTCAGAGGTGAGGTGAAGGGGAGGGAAGATGGGGGAAGAACTCTATGAGGGGGACCAGGAGAGGAGGCAACATTTGGGATGTGAATGAATAAATTGATTAATCAATAATAAATATTTTTAGCTTGTGGATTAAAGTGAACTTCAAGTGCATTTTCATTTATAATGGAAGAGGCTTATAGCCATGGTTAAAGACGCTCTTCTTACTTTTTAATCTTGCTGTACTGGATAGGTTTGTGTCAACTTGACACAGCTGGAATTATCACAGAAAAAGGAGTTTCAGTTGGGGAAATGCCTCCATGAGAACTAGCTGTGAGGCATTTTCTCAATTAGTGATCAAGGGCCCCTTGTGGGTGGGACCATCTCTGGGCTGGCAGTCTTGGGTTCTATAAGAAAGCAGGCTGAGCAAGCCAGGGGAAGCAAGCCAGTAAAGAACATCCCTCCATGGCTTCTGCATCAGCTCCTGCTTAAGTTCCAGTCCTGACTTCCTTTGGTGATGAACAGCAGTATGGAAGTGTAAGCCGAATAAACCCTTTCCTCCCCAACTTGCTTCTTGGTCATGATGTTTGTGCAGGAATAGAAACCCTGACTAAGACACTTGCCAATTTTTGCAGCAACTTATTCGTAAACCTAGTGACTGCTGAATTCTAAGTGAGTCAAAACAATTTGACTAAGAAGCCTCTCATTCGCTGTCTTAGTTAGGGGTTTACTGCTGTGAACAAGGCAACTCTTATAAGGACAACATATAAATGAGGCTGGCTTACAGGTTCAGAGGGTCAGTCCATTATCATCAATGTAGGAGCACAGCAGCATCCAGGCAGGCATGGTGGAGGAGGAGCTGAGAGATCTACATCTTCATCTGAAGGCTGCTAGGAGATTGGCTTCTAGACAGCTAGGACAAGGGACTTAAAGTCCATGCCCACAGTGACATACTTCCCCCAACAAGGCCACACCTATTGCAACAAGGTCGTACCTCCTAATAGTGCCACTCCCGGGGGCTAAGCATAGTCAAATCATCACACTCCACTTCCTAGCCAGCATAGATTTATTCAAACACCTAAGTCTATGGAGGCCTTACGTAGGCATAGCATAATGCAAAATACATTTAGTCCAACTTCAAAAGTCCCATAGTCTATACCAGTTTCAATAGTGATAAAATGCAAAGCTCAAAGTTCCTTCAGAGGTTCACTCAATTGTTTAACTGTAATCTCCAAAGCAAGACAAGAAACCAGATGGGCAAACTCCAAACTCTGCATCTCCATGTCTGATGTCAAAATGATCTTCAGATCTCCAACTCCTTTTTCATCTTTGTTTACTGCAACGAACTTCTTTCTCCTGGTCTGGTTCTACTCCCTGTTAGCAGCTTTCCTCAGTAGATATCCCATGGCTCTGGTATCTTGAATATCTCGGGGTCCCTAAGGCAACTTAAGTGTTACAGTTTATTGTTCCAATGCTGGAATCCACACAAAATCTTCTGGACTCCTTCAAAGAGCTTGGGTCCTATCTCCAGCTCTTCCTTCTCTAGCACTCTAAGCTCAGGTTGATCTACTCCACTGCTGCTACTGTTCTTGGTGATCATTCCATGGTATTGGCATCTCCAATACCCTGGTGTCTTCTGGTGTAACTAGGCTTTACCAATAGCATCTCATAGGCTCTCTTCATGGTGCCAAGCCTCAGCTTCTTTGTATAACTCCTTCAGTCTTTGGCTATCAACTGCAACTGAGGCTGCACCTTCAACAATGGCCTTTCTTGGCCTCATGCCATGCTAAGCTTCAGTTCTCAGTGACCCCTTCATACCTTCTGAACCAGTCCCACCTGGCTGATTCTTACACATTACAAAGTCCAGTTGCAGGAAGCGTTACAACCTTGACTATCTCTGGAACACAGCTTCTTTATTATCTCAAAAGACACTTCCCAGATTTCACCTCAGTGATGTTGGTCTCTTCTTTTCTTTTCTTTTCTTTTCTTTTCTTTTCTTTTCTTTTCTTTTCTTTTCTTTTCTTTTCTTTTCTTTTCTTTTTTTTCCTTTTCTTTCTTTTTTTTTAAAGAATCATTTATTAATTTTATGTATATGAGTACACACACCAGAAGAGGGCATCAGATTCCATTACAGATGGTTGTAAGCCACTATGTGGTTGCTGGGAATTGAACTCAGGACCTCTGGAAGAGCATTTAGTGCTCTTAGCAGCTGAGCCATCTCTCCAGCCCGCTGGTCTCTACTTCTCCTCCTCTTCCTCCTCCTCCCCCTCTCCTACTCCTTCTTCTTCCTCTTCTGCTTCTTTTTGATTTTCAGGCATTTATTGTAGAAAGGCAGAGAGAGGGAGAAGAGGCAGCCATGGCCACTTGGAGAGAGGGGGAAGGGAGGAGGAGAAAGAGTGTGAGAAGTAAGAGCAAGGCAAGAGAGCGAGAGGGTAGAAGCTTCTGGTCTCTTCTCAATCACTACTAATTTCTTAGCTCCAGCTAACCAGCATCAATAGACCCTACTGGGGACAATTTTTAACTTTATTTTTTGGCTCTAAAGCCAGAGTTACAAGGCTGAAGCTGCCGAGTTCTGCGGCTTTCTGGAGCTAGAACATGGCCCCCTTTGTTCTACTACATTATCACCAACTCTCTGTTTTCCAATGCCTTCACTGTCTAAACTTGACTATCCTGGTACTTGATCTGTATATTGACCTTGAACTCAGATATCTGCATGGCCCTGTCTCCTGAATGCTGGGATCAAAGGCATGTACCACCTGGACTTAAGCTTTTCTCTAATTAGAATTTGCTCTACCAGGCTGGCCTTGAACTAAAGAGATCTGCTTGCCTGACTCCTATTATTAAAGGTGTGTACCATCATGCTTAGACCTAAGTTTAGCTGGGTGGGATCTTGCCCCAACGTCACTACTTTCTTAATCTATCTCCTTGAACACAGGATTCAGCACTGTTTCACTTCTTGGTGTGCTACATCCATTCCAGTAGTGATTTGCATGACAGGCCCCAAAGCCTGGACCCAGTCCTGAGGCAAAAAGTTCACAGAAGCTTAGTCTCCTGGAACCATGGCATCCCATATAAGAAATGCTCCAAACTTGTGTTTGGGAATGGATCTGTGTGTTTTCTTTCAGTATTGTTTTATTATAGGTGCCTCCAAGCAATGACTTGCCAAATACCTAAGCAAATCGAACTTTGCTTCCTGGCCTTCCCCAATGCCCTAGGTAGTCCTTGAGCCGACCCTGGGCTTGGAATTCAGTAAGAATGTTACCTATTCAGTGACATTCAGAATTGCCTCTAGTATTGTAAGAGAGATATTGAAAGAAATCAGGCATTACTATCTACTACATAGAGTTAGAAATCTCAGGGCAAGCTTAGCAAAGTAAGTTTAGAACTCTTATTATAGTTATGTATGGCAGACTACATTACTTATAAGTAGAAAGCCTCCCCACACAATCACTTAGAATAATAGCTGAGTTACTCCCATATGCAAGAATTTACAAAGACCTAGGAAGAAGGAAGGTTGTGGTCTAGAAGGATCTAGAGTAAATACTTAGAACTATGGATAGCTGAGTTACACCCATACACAGGAACTTACAATGGCCTTGGGGGAAGGAGGACTATACAATAGATTAGAATTGGAACTATGGCAAGGGCATGAAGCCTTTGCCCCTGGCTTCTAAGATTAAGCTGACCTTAGGTGGGGCTGCTTTTGATCCCAGTTGTTAGCATTGATTTTTATCCCAGTTAGTTCCTGTTAGCTTTTTGGAAAAGTCCTTTATAAGACTGGTGCTCACTTTGAGACAAATTACATCCAGGTACAGCACTCCCTTGTGTCCGTGTCTGTTTGTCACTCCCTTCTGACCAACTCTTTGCCCACCTGTAACCGGGACCCCAGATTTCTTCTGGATTGAAGGAGGCTGACTGGGGCTGGTCTGCAGCATTGGTGTCCCTTTATTACTTGAACAATACATTTTATGGTTTTTGTTTTGCTCAGGGTGCTCCTTTTTATTAAAATGCTCTTCATCAGACTAAACCAGAGAACAAAGTCTCCGCTGGGATTTTTTAGACTTTCTTTGTCAATGCAATTAATATAAATTTCTTTACCTTTGCCTCAGATAGACTCTTCAGACAAAGGCAACAACCAGCCACATTCTTCACCAAATAGCACAAAACAGTCTCTAGGCCACAAACTGATACTTCTGTGAACAGACATCATGACCTAGGCAACTCTTACAAGGACAACATTTAATTGGGGCTGGCTTTCAGGTTCAGAGATTTAGTCCAGTATTATCATGGCAGGAGCATGATAGTATCCAGGCAGGCATGGTGCAGGAAGAGCTGAGAGTTCTACATCTTCATCTGAAGTCTGCTAGGAGAAGACTGGCTTCAAGACAGCTAGGACAATGGCCTTAAAACTCATGCTCACAATGACACTTTTGCTCCAACAAGGCCACATGTGCCATTCTCTGGGCCAAGCATATTTAAACCACCATATCCACAGTACCTTTCTCAAAGCTATTTTTTAAATTAATTGAGAGCATAGATTTTATTCTCTCCTTATTTCTGCATCTGTCCCTATTTCTATCTTTTTGTATTTCTGATCTATCTATCTATCTATCTATCTATCTATCTATCTATCTATCTATCTATCATCATTCTTCTGCTGTGCATCTTTCATCTATCTACCACCTATCTATCAATCATCTATTAGTGTACATCAGTCATTTATGTAACTTTCCATACTTATCAATGCATTATATACCTCTGTGTATATTGTTGCCATTAGTCTTTCCCATTTGCTTGTGAATTAGTAGTTTACATTAGCTAAGATTTCTACTTTAAAAATTCTTGCTGAACCATATAAGAGTTCTAGTTTTAATATATAATAAATAAGTTGTTGGCAGGGGTGATAGCAATATACACGAGGAAAGGATTACCCCCAATAAATGTTGTCAAGAACCTGAAATACCCACATGCCAAAGAATCAAATTAGATTTTTATTTTAGACCGTATCCAAACACAAACTCAAAGTGGATTAAAATGTAAATGTAAGAAATGTAAGACCTGAATCTGTAAAATTCCCAGGAGAAAATATTGAGACTCCTTGTCTTAAAAACAAATGCTGCTAGAAGTGTTTAAAGCCAAAAATCTTCTGTACAATGAAAAATCAACAAAAAGACACTTACAGATTGGGAGAACAGTATTTGCACCCTACATCTGAAAAGATATTAATGTCCAAAAATATGCAAAGCATATATCCATCTATCCAGTTCAGTAAAACAGCATCAACAAATTCTAATTAAAAATTCCAACAAGTCCACAATCAAATCTTATAAAATGGAGTCACAAATGAAGAGGTACATCAAAATGCTCAAGATCATTAATCACCAGGGGAATGCAAGTCAAAGCACAGGGACCTGACCTCTCACATAAGACAGAATCTAGGGCTGCCGACACTGTAGGGAAAATGTGAGAAAAAAAAAGGGGGGGGGGTCACCAGGTAAGGCGGTTTCAGTAATGACTTCTGCCTAATATTTAGGAAGGAAAAGATGAAGATTTCAGTGCAATTTGTCCCAGGAAACAGAAGCCGAGTAGAAACTTTGTAACTGATTCTGTGAGGGTTAGGTTAGTGGGATACCCAAAGCATATAGAGAATTCTAAAGAAAGTATACCTAGAGGACACCTGTCATGAACCCCGGAAAACAAATCTTCAGTAAGTATCAGAAACCCAAACCCAGCAAGGCAAAGAAAGAATTAGATGCTACCACCAAGATAAATCTACCAGGTAAATATTGACTGGTTCAGCATTTGAAAATCCAATGTGGCTAATGTAATTTGTCACATTAACAGGCTGTGATGGCTAATATTGATTATCAATTTGACAAGATCTAGAAACACCAAAGAGATAAGTCTGTGTGTACATCTTTGTGAAAAATCAATGAAAAAAAAAAGGGCATTTGATGAAATTCAACATTTGTCACAATTAAAGAGAAAATAACTTAGCAAATTCATAGTAAAGGTGACTTCCTCAAGCTAATAGAGAATCCTTAGCTGGGCACGTGCTTTGTGAGGGGAAGTATGTGTTTCCTACCTAGTGTAAGAAAGGAGACCAGGGTCCCCTCTCTCTACTCTTCAACACTGTGCCCTGTTCCCTAACTTGCACGAGACGATACGGACAGTTGTTATATGATACCCCAATGCTGAAGGGAGAAACTGAACTTTTTATTTTTAAAAAATGACTTGGTTAACTCAGTAGAAAATCACCTAGAACAAAGGTAAATAAAATTGTATTCTGAAACCAGCTAGAGAAGACAGCATGGTTGCAAGATATGAATTGTTACCATATAAATGTCTAAGTTATTTAGCTGGTCCTGTGTGTTTGTACTTCGTAGGGTGAGGAAGTCCAGCCTAGCCTGGGTAGCACAAGAAGATGCTATCTCAAAACCAAACCCTAACCAAAATCAGATGTCAAGTGGCTTCTTCTATATCCACCACAGTAATTTAAATCTGAAATTAAAAAACAAGTAACATTTCTGTTTGTACCAAGAATTAAATGACTTAGATTTTCTTTTCTTTTTTTCTTCTTTTTTAAACGGATCCCTTTTTAATTCTTTTTTTTTTTTTAACCGATTTTTTATTAGATATTTTCTTTATCTTTATTTACATTTCAAATGCTATCCTGGAAGTTCCCTATTACCCCCCACCCCCACCCCCGTCGCCCTGCTCCCCTACCTACCCACTCCTACTTCTTGGCCCTGGTGTTCCCCTCTCCTGGGGCATATAAAGTTTGCAAGACCAAGGGGCTACTCTTCCCAATGACGGCCGACTAGGCCATCTTCTGCTACATATGCAGCTAGAGACACAAGTTCTGGGGGTACTGATTAGTTCATATTGTTGTTCCACCTATAGGGTTGCAGACTCCTTCAGCTCCTTGGGTACTTTCTCTAGCTCCTCCATTGGGAACCCTGTGTTCCATCCAATAGCTGACTGTGAGCGTCCACTTCTATGTTTGCCAGGCACTGGCATAGCCTTACACAAGACAGCAATATCAGGACCCTTTCAGCAATATCTTGCTGGCGTATGCAATAGTGTCTGCATTTGGTGACTGATTATGGGATGGATCCCCGGCTGCAGCAGTCACTGGTTGGTCCATCCTTTTGTCTCAGCTCCACACTTGATCTCTGTAACTCCTTCAATGTGTGTTTTGTTCCTAATTCTCAGAAGGAGCGAAGTGTCTACACTTTTCCTATTTTATTTCCCGAAGAGGAAAAAAGGATTGAGAAGTTCCTATTGGCTTCTCCCGTCTGCCTCCCCTTCTCAGCTTCCACTTCCCAAGTGTTGGGGACACAAGCGGTGGAGGTGAGAGGCGTACTATCAGTACTCAAGTGGGACAAACTGCAGCCTCTCTTTCCCTCCGGAAAGCCGCGGGAAAACAAGAGTTCCTGATGTTTTTTTTTTTTTTCTTTCTGTTGCACTGAGAATATTTTGTGCACACTCAGAGGGCTGGTGGAACGTTCATTTACATTCTCTTGACAACAAGAAACAGACAAGAGGGCTGCCACCTGCAGGGACTCTGTGGGCCAGTCCTGCAAACCCATTAGGGCCATTCCCTGGGTTGCTACTGTGGCCTCAGTGTAGAGGGTTCATGGCACCTTGTCCCTGCTGCTGTTTCTACTTTTTTTTTTTTTTGGTTTTTTTCGAGACAGGGTTTCTCTGTGTAGCCCTGGAACTCACTCTGTAGACCAGGCTGGCCTCGAACTCAGAAATCCGCCTGCCTCTGCCTCCCGAGTGCTGGGATTAAAGGCGTGCGCCACCATGCCCGGCTTGTTTCTACTTTTGCTGCATTGACAACTCCTCAAGAGTGGAGGGTTCAGGATGCATCATGGAACTAGACCAGACAGACTTTATAAAGACTTTCCATGAGGGAAGCCATGGAGGGCCCGTGGCCTAGGACTTCGATTTTCTGACAAAGCATAAAACTTTAACAGTGGGGTGAAAAGATTTAAACAAATGGAGAGACAGAGACTTTTCCACCTACTGGGATATATATATATATATATATATATATATATATATATATATATATATATATATATATATATATATACACACACACACACACACACACACATATGTATATTTTTGGTTGAAATTGGCTTATTCTATCTATCTATCTATCTATCTATCTATCTATCTATCTATCTATCATTTATTTATCATCTATCTTTTATTTCTATTTATTTCTAGTATTTTTTTTATTATTCTTTCATACAATACATCCCAACTGCAGTTTCCTCTCCTTCCATTTCTCTCAGTGCCTCCCCACCACCCTCCCCTCCAATCCGTTTCTCTTCTTTTTGCCTTCAGAAAGAAAAAGCAGGCCTCCCAGGGATATCAGTCAAATACAGCATGACAAGACACAATAAGATCCAGTACAAACCCTCATACCAGGGCTGGGAGAGGCAGCCCAGTAGGAGGAAAGGGTTGAACGAGAAGGTTAAAGAGTCAAAGATGCTCCCCTTTCTCCTACTGTCAGGAGTTCCACAAAAAAACGCCAAGGTGAACAGCCACAGCATATATGCAAAGGACCTAGCTCCGGCTCCGTGATTGCTGCTTCAGTCTCTGTGAGCCCCTATGAACTCCGCTTACTTGATTCTGTGGTCCATGTTCTTCTGGTTCTCCTACCATTTTCCTCTCTCCCTAGCTCCGAAGGAATGAACCCAGAAGACACTTCTCTGACCATGGTTGGGGACACACAGATTGATGAGTATAATGGAATAGCCCTAGGCTTATTTTATTGACACTTCCCCTCCAGGCTCTCCAGCCTCTGGTTTTTTGATCATCCAGTCAGTGTCAGCATGGGCTTTCTCTTGTGGTGAGGCCTCAAACTAGACTGAAGACGCAGTATTTTAAGATGCTCATCACTCCCACCTCCTTTGCTGGCTTCTTTTTTTTTTATATATTTCGAGACAGGGTTTCTCTGTATAGCTCTGGCTGTCCTGGAACTCACTCTGTAGACCAGGCTGGCCTCAAACTCAGAAATCCGCCTGCCTCTGCCTCCCAAGTGCTGGGATTAAAGGCGTGTGCCACCACTGCCTGGACTGCTGGCTTCATTTTAGATGACATAGTTAACCAATACCAAATGGTCATCCCTGAAAACATGTGTGCAAGTACTATTTTACAGACTAAGCAGGTTACACAGATTTATTTAGTAGTATATGTATACATTTAAGTAATTATAGCATCATGTAATTATTTATAATCTTAAAAATGTTTTAAAAGGCAAAGGCCTAGAAGAACTAATGCAGTATTAAATGTAATCATTAAAGAAAAATTGTCAAGAGTTGTATTTGGTGATATATACAGTGTGTATGTGTGTGTGTTTGCTTACATGCATGTGCGTGTGTAACGATTAAAGAAAAACAGGCCATGAATTTGAAAGAGAGCAAGAGAGTGGAGTGGATTTTGAGGAAGGAAAGGGAAATGATGTAATTATATTATAATATCAAAATACTTTTAAAGGCCTAGACCAAAGACCTGGAATAGGTATTGCAGTATTAAATATAATATTAAAGAAAAATTGTCAGAGCTGAATTTTGTGATGTGCCGTGAGGCAGAACTGATCACGGCAGCATACAGACAGAGAGAAGGTATAGGCAAATGGACACATGTGGCAATACAGAGAACAAGGGGCAATTTACAACTCAGGAGTGGATTCTCTTCTATGGGCAAGGAAGGAATAACCTACAAGCTGCCCTCAACTCACAATCAGTAGCCACACTGCATAGCAAATACAGATCAATTTACAACTTGATCAGGTAGTGGGGAGTTACATAAACTGTGCTCTCTTCTTTCTTACATATAAAAATATTTTTCTGTATTCCTAGTGATAGGATAAATCAATTGTTAGCTGAAAGGAGAAAATGAAGATATTTCACAAAATTTGGACAAATTGTACTTTTATTTTATGTAATTTTATTGCATGATGCCCTGTGCATACTAAACAAATACTTTGTCCCTGATACTTAGCCACAGCTCCTCTGTCCCTCTTTAACTGTTGCTGTGCCTTTGGCACCATGTTGCAACTTCTCTGCCTGCCTTCTCTGATACCAGCACCTACAGGACTTTGATAAAACTCAGTGTGCTGAGAGGCACATGCAGACAGCTCCTAAGTATTTATTTCTCTGACTCAGTCTCTATTTACAAGCCATTATTGATCATTGTCAGAGGACCATATCACAAATAACCTGGAATCCACATATTAAATTTCTTTCCTATATTTCTTGAGCAAGCTCACTGATTCCCTTTCAGTTGCATTTGGTTAATGACATTGCTTACTGTGTAGTTCCCATAGTCAGGGAGCCACATCACATTCAAGTACAGAGAATCGACTCTTCCTACTACTGACATCCGTTTATCTCTCACTTTCCCTGGTCCTTCTGTGTTGGTTAACTCTTACTGCGTATTATGGCTTGAATATTTGTGCCACCCTAGCTCCCTAATTTGAGACATTACTATTCAGTTTGATGGTAATAGGAAATGGGGCCTTTGGGTGGTAATTATGTCATAAAGTGAGAGCCCTTATGAATGGGATGAGAACTCTTATAACCGAGGGGAGAGAGAATCTTTGTCTTTATTTTGTGCCACACAAAGATGCAGTAAGTAAGGCACTATCTGAAAACCTGGAAGAGGTCTCTAACACAGTCAACCACGCTGGATCCTAGAGCTCAGATTTCCCTGTTCCAGAGTAGTTTTACTTCTGTTGTTTAAACCACATAGGTTATAATGCTATGTTAGGGCAGCCTCAGCAGTCTAAGACAGCAATTTTCAACTTGTGGGTTGTTACCATCAGAAAACGCATATTTTCTATGAACTTAGGAAACTCAGTGAGTAAATTACACCACTCAGTAGCAAAATTACAGTTCTGAAATAGCAACAAAAATAATTTTATTATTTGGTGGTCATCATAATATGAGGAACTGTATTAAAGGGTCACAGCATTAGGAAGGTTGAGAACCACTGATCTAAGGCAGTATGTGGCATATACCTCATCACTTAATGGTTTAAATTATTATACACACACACACACACACACACACACACACACACACACACACACACATAAATACATGTACATAACACATACATATATGTATATTATTGTTGCTTGTTTCCTGCGTAATGATGGGTTCAGGTAGATAGTTTTTATATGGACACTGTCTTATAGTATCAGTCATATTTTGTTTTGGGCTGAAGTCACTTTGGAGATGGACAGAATTAAATGTGAAATTGCCTCAGTGGGCTCCTGGCAGTTGAAGATCCATTGTGGCTGCTAAGCAACACCTGCAAATGGCTCTACCTAAGGGCTCACCCTTCTCATTGTATGGTGATTTGCTTCTGAGCAGGAGTGTTCTAAAAGCCAGTGTTTCAAGAGGTGGATAGAAAATCGAGAGGGAATGGAAGGGTTATTCCTGCAGCTGACCCAGCCCCATTGCTCCCATTCTATTGTGCTAGGACAGTTGCAAGACAGAGGAAAGGTAATATTAAATTGCTTCTCAGTGGGAGACAAGGTTGAATTGCGAAATGGGGGGAAGAGTCATGAGATACCTTTTACAACTCTCTTTGGAAAATACAGTCTTAGAACCATTTTCTTTAGCCCCCACACCCCCTTCTGTGCAATTCCTGAGCAAGGTCCAGGTCGATCGAGCAAATGCTTACTTGTTGAATAAACTCACCATCTGACCAACCTTTTGCTTTTGCACAATTTCATCTAAAATAATAGTAAAAAGGCAGTTAGTAATCTTCAATGAGCCAAGCTGTTTCTGACCTCTCAGGCTGTTGTAGTCTTGACACCCAACCTCACCTCTGTGATTTCCTCTGCTCTGTCTCTCTTTCCTCTTTCTTCATTCCACATCTCTTCTGCTTATTTTTCTCATCACTCAGCTCTCAGCTTGCTCTCCTTCACCACAGCGGCAGCCCCGGGCTGTGCTCAACGCTGATTGTCTTTCCCATCCATCTCCCACAGGCTCCACTTTCTCTGTTTTTTCCCCCTGCATGGCACTCTTACAGTTCACATCACATTCCTTATTTATATGATTTACTTTCTCTGTTCCTCACTAAACAGAGCAATCAGAGGTCAAAGGCAGTGCTCTGGTCATCTTTATAGCCTCATTACCAGGTCTGACTCAGAGTAGGCTATCAATAAGTGTTTGTCTATCGATATGTTTTAAAAAGCTCTTCTTGGCTTTTTGTGGGGGTCAGAAACAAGAAGATGAAACCTAACAGCAGCAGATATAAGATTCGTTACCGAGGCTGCAATGATTTTTGGTGTAATTTGAGAACCATTCTGTTTGATGATATCTATGAGTGAAAAATAGTCATCATAGGATTTTGGTAAATGACATTGCAATATAAGTCATGTATTTAAAAATCAGTGTGATTGTTAGACATGATATAGAAATAAATATAAGTATTTAAATAAATATAAGTAAAATAAAGAGTGAATATATTGGAGAATAGGAAACTTAGAATAGCTGTGATATACTTTAAAAATGGCTACCATAATAGTACTTGGAGACCCTACCTGCTTCTAATTCAGTCTGTCCTGGTTGTGTATTTCTGAACGGGAGGGGATAATCACAAGGTAGCATCAAGGACCCAATCAGTAGTCAACTGTAAAGCATCCCTGAGACAGACAACTGCATTTATCCCATCACCTCCATAGCAATGTTTCAGAATTTTTAGAATGAGTTAGTGATAGTTCAGATGCAGTGTCTGGGAGTACCGGGGAGTTCTTTTTAATTTCCTCTTCTCCACAGTGCATTTACTTTGGTAAATAGTTATTACCTGAGCACAGTGCCTGGAATTTCAACCCTTGGGAGACTGAGACATAAGAATTACTGTGAGTGGCTATGTTACAAGAGTCTGCCACGACCCATACTCCCCCACCACTCAAAGCCTTTTCCCCCTACTCCCCGCCCCCTCCCCCCGAAAAAAAAGAAAAAAAAGAAAAAAAAGAAGAAGAAAAAAAATTCCGAAGAAAAGCTGTCAATCACAAGCCCTATTGGTTTTGCATAACTGAGTGTGGGGTTGGTAAAATGAGCTGGCAGGGTAGAAGGTTCCTGAGTCCCTGGCACCCGTGGCTGTGCTTGCCTGTGCTGTACCCACAATGCCACTGCTCCTGTGCTCCGAACTCTATTTGTGCTGTTCCATCACGTGGTGTCACCTACTGCCTGACAGGAAACGGTTGCCTGTTAGGAATAGCAGTGTTTTTACTACATACACACTTTCCTACCTTTACAGAAATACAATGGTTTAATTATGGAAGATTTTCACACTCCCCCTGTCATTCCTCAGCTGTTGAGTATCAAATTAATACGTCTTCAGATTGCACTGTGTTTGGCTTAAAAGTTGCTATTTGAGTCGCTGACTTGAGTTTCATAAACATCATTCAATCCATCTCGGCTAGGGATTAGGGCAAAGCTTCCCATTCTGAGATGACTCTGCACATACTTCTGCCAGTTTTGTGCTGTGCTTTATGCTGAGATGCATTCCCAGCATGGCCAGTTATAAATCAAAATGAGAATCAACTCTGAAAAAAAAAACATTGGAGACACTTAATGATTCTAGAATATCAAATATTCAGTAAGAATAATTGCCAAGACTTCATTCTTTATGTAAGAATAAGTAAGCACAATTATCTTAGTATATAAATTTTTGTTTTAGTCTATTGTAAAAGTGTATATATCTCATATATCTCAAACAATTGTTCTACAATAAAGTTCTTTGGGATTTATTATGAGTAAACATTTGATTTGTAAACTTGTTTTATATATTTATATGCCTGCAGCTATATAAAAGTTTCTTTTTTTTTCTTTCTTTCTTTTTTTTTTTTTTTCTTCAAGACAGGGTTTCTCTGTAAAGCCCTGGCTGTCCTGGAACTCACTTTGTAGTCCAGGCTGTCCTCGAACTCAGAAATCTGCCTGCCTCTATAAAAATTTCTTCGGTGTAAGAAGGGATTGCTACAGGAAAATGTTTCAGAAGGTTTCCCCTGGAGCGTCTGGCCTTTTCAAGTTGTGCGTTTTAAAACTGGGTTTGGTGTCGGGGCTGGTCGAGAATGCCTTGTCTGTGTTTCTGAATGGGGTTAGATTTTACTCCAATCGTGTGATGCTTTTCTGCTTGTACAGATGTGGCTCTGGCAACTTTCCATTTCCTGGGAACATTATGACTAATCTGCTAGCATCATAGATACATGCAAACTCAACTATTGCAATGGTTATTTTTGCTCGTTTCTCAAGCAAGGCCATTGCACTCACCGTAGATTTGGAGGTCCAGTGTGCCTGCCTAGCCCCGATGCCTGGAACTGCCCCTACGTCCACAGCACTGGGGTTTCCCATTCCTGTGGCTACAGTTTCTAGTGTGAGACCTGGGTAACTAGAATGATTTCATAGCTCTTCAAGGACAGTAGAGTTCCCTTCAGAAATTAATCGGCAAAATGAATGGCGCATTCAGTGCAAGTGAGCATGTGTGTCTATGTGCGGGAGAGCTGGAGGGTGACACTGGGTGTTCCTCCATTTCTCTTTACCTTCTTTATAGAGCCCTGGTCTCACTGAACCTGAGACTTGATGATTCAGCTAGAGCTTTCCCCCCCGGAATAGGACTATAGCTGTGCTCTCAAACAACAAAATATGGGTGCTGGTGATTCAAACTCAATTCAGCTTTTACCAGTTGAGACATCTCTCTAATCCCCAGCAATGGCATCTCCACATTTTAGCCAAGCAGCTTTTGCTGGCTATTTTATTTTACTTTTTAAACTTGACACAAGATAGAGTCACCTGAGAAGAGGAAACCAAAATTGAGGAATTGTATGCTGTGGGCATGTCTGTGGGACATTTCCTTGATTGGTGGTTGATGTGTGTGTGTGTGTGTGTGTGTGTGTGTGTGTGTGTGTGTGTGTGTGCTTAGTTTACTGTTGACATTGCTATTACAAAGCAGGTGTTTCTGGTTTACATAAGCAAACAAGCTGAGCAAGCCAAGGAATGCATCCAGTAAGCAACGTTCCTCCATGGTCTCTGCTTCACTTTCAGCCTCCACGTTTTTGACTTGGCTCCTGTCAATGATGGATTTTAATATGTAAGCTAAGGTAAAGCTTTTTGTTGCTAAGTTGGTTTTGGTCAATGGTTTATCACAGTAAAATAGACCCAACCTAGGATGCAACCAAAGAAGATTCACTTGCATGCTCTGAATGTCAACATTAAATTCAAAACCTTTCCTATAGTCATCGCGCATGCTAGCATCCAGACTCTCACATCTTCCCCCAACCCTTTCTTCAATTTGTTCGTTCATTCATCATTCATTCATTCATTCATTCATTCACTTTACACCCCCCTCCCCTTTCCTCCATCTTTTAAATTTCAATTAGAAAATTGATGTATTCTTTTGGAATCCATTTTCTACCTGAAACCACTAGGGGGCACACTATGGTCATCATCTTATAATGTCAGACAGGTTGTTTGGCCGGTTCTGAGGACTCAGAATTGTCTTGCAGATCACCGCTTTAGAGATTTCCCTACATTTCCCCCTGACAATTCTGTGCTAATCCCTCCAGACTGCATTGGAAAGGCTGATTTCGCCTTCCAACTCTCATGCCAACTGGCTGAGGCCCAGGAAAAGCCCATGTTTCATTTTTAGTGTGAAGGAAAAAAAAAAAAAAAGAATAAGAAAGAAAGAAAGAAAGAAAGAAAAGAAAAGAAAAGAAAAGAAAAAGATGGATAACACTAGACATTAGAGCAGAATTTTAAGGGAGTCATATTTTTGGAGGTAGTTGTGGAAAGTTACAGCAATTCAAAACCAAAAGAGATTCAATGGTAACTTCACGTCTGTAGAAAGCACCGGGAGGGTGACGTGCACTTGAAGGGTGTAGGACACAGGCCTGGGTCCAGTTTCTGTTTGTTTCTCTTTTACAAACGTTTGTCCCGGTGCATGTGTGAGACATATGAACATGTGTTCACACTGTAATTGTTCCTCATAGGTTTGAGTCACATCCCAGAGCTTCATATCAACCTGTAACGTGATAAATAAAAAGAAAATTCAAGAACACAGTAGACCTGGAGAAAGCACCTCACAGGAGTAGACTGGCTGCCTGCTGCCTGAGGTGCCAGGTCCTTCTTTGAATGGGGATGCAAATCCTTTGTTCTTTTTAATGCTCTTGGCTCATTTCTTAATCATTTAAAATAAGATGACAGGGTTAAGAAATATTTGCCTTTTGCAACAAAATATTCATTTACTTGTGAATGATAACAGCAAACGTGTTACATTTATAAAAATAGCCAATTACTCATTTGAGCACTATTCTGGAAAATCTTAAATGATCCATGTGCTTTCCTCTTTCTTTCTTTCTTTCTTTCTTTCTTTCTTTCTTTCTTTCTTTCTTTCTACACATTTTTCTCTTATATGTGATACATCATGCCTGAACTCTCACCCCTCCTCTCCATACTACACCTCCTTCATTTTCCTTCAGGAAAGAGCAGGCCTCCAAGTGATATCAGCCAAACACCACATACTATGATGCAATACTGCTAGGCACAAACCCTCACTCATATCAAGGCTTGTCATGAAACCCAGCAGGAGGAAAAGGGTTTCGAGAGCACATTTTCCTTTCTAAACACAAAATATCTATGAAATTAGAAATTTCATTTGAAGCTTAATAATTTTTTAAAGAAGTAAACAGAAAAATCTAACCTGAGATGACTGAGACTAAGAAATATTTTAACCCATTTATTTCTCTACATCATTGGACAATTTGCTTATGATCATATCATGAGAAATGCTAGAGTAGTGATATCCAAATGAAATATTTTCGTTTGTATTTTGGAGTTAGAGCCAGGAAATATGGTTGGAAATTGGATTCTGTGGTTCTAATGATTGATATATTAATCTTCCAGTTAGAGATGTGGCATAAAAAGAGCTAATTTTTCATTCTCAACCCTGACTGGAATACTAAGGAAGACAGGGGGAAGCTGCCAGGATCACAGACCAGAGTGAGTTTGCTGTAGGGAAGAAAACGTTGGTCTGGTGTTCTTCAATACTGAAGAAACCACCTTGGGAAATACGATAAAAAGCTCTGTCCTCTGAACCGCAACAGAAAGATTTTCAAAATAGCCGAGAGAGTTCTGTGACCATGTCCGTGGCTTTAGCTGAAGGATAAAGACTGACTCGGGGCAGCAGGTGTAGGATCAAGATAGAAAACTCAAGGACTAGACATTAAGATACAAGAGGAGCCATGGTGAGCAGCATCCGAGAGGAAATGCTGGCAGGGAATTAAATGTGTAAGCTAGATATCATTAACAAAAAGGAAGATCGCATTACAAATATTAACAAAAACAGTTTACATCGGTATTTCCTAATGCAGCTAAAAAGAAAAGAAGAAAACGGGATAGAGCTTATGTGATAAAAGCAGAAAGTCAGTTTGCCTTGTATCTGACACGGAGTGCTGACTTTACGTTGAGTTTTATGTATTTTGGCAAACACAACTTGACTTATACTCCAGCTGTAAACCAAGAGTCAAGTTTTCCTCTCTCATGAACTACAGCCAACCGCGGTATGCCAGACAGTGCAGCTCTCAATGTTTGTTTTGCTGTGCTCTTGTTCCATGCACTTTCTCATTTTGTTTTGGGTAGCCATTTTCCTTGTACAACCTTTTTTTTTTTTTTTTTTTTTTTTTTTTTTTTTTTTTTTTTTTTTTTTTTTTTTTTTTTTTTTTTTTTTTTTGGTACTGGTCACTAACCAATACACTCACAAGCATAGATCGCCCAGATGCGTGCCATTGTATATTTTTCACCCTGCAGTATCTCATTTCTCACAGCTGCCAAGGAGGTTTGTAGTCAGGGGTATTGCAGTGTAGGAGGAAAATTAAATTTTTATACCAGATATGACCAATCTATATGAAAGCACACAGAAAACAAGACTCTCTGTTAGGGAGTGCCTGGTGCAATGCTCCTATTTCTATGTTAGCTTCCTTTGCTCAGATCCAGGCTTTACCGTAAGATGAAATGTAAGTTGCAGAAACATAGTAATTATAAATAGAACCTGAAAAATAAAACAATTATTGACCCTGCCTGAGAATGGCGTTCTTGGTCATCATGCAAACTGATTCCTTTTAGCTTTCTTGGCATTAGATTATATAAAAGTTGCGTTAGTTAATAGAATTGTTTAGAAAGATGGTGGTATTGAATGCATGCTGTAGCATTCATCGATCTGCTCTGACTCTTATAAACTATACAAATGATAGATCAATATTAGCATTTCATTTACTAATTTTTAAAACAAAATCCCTAATAAGCCATTTGCATTGCACCTGAAGGTTTTTTGGTGACAGTTTTCATATTTCTGATGTGGAATATAAAGAGCTTTTATTGTCCACTAAGGAAATAGTTCATACTTTTAGAGTTTGCTTATTTTATTATTGTATACCTAAAGGAAACATACATTTTTCTTTTTGAAACACATCTTAGGATTGGTATATTTCTTTCTGAAGCTTGTTTAGAAGAGAATATATTAGAAATGAAATAAAGATCTACTCTTCACATAATGTTTTAAAAAGTTAGAGAATAATCCAATTAACAAAGCAAAAAACATTACCATATACTGTTTCTGGTAATTTTGTAAGGAAATCAATGAACTGCTCAACTCTATCACATTTGAAAGTCATTTTTATAAATTAAGAAATAAATCCTTATGTAATTCTGACTTTAACAGATTTTTTTCTTTTGTTTTTTGAGACGGGGTTTCTCTCTGTAGTCCTGGCTGTCCTGGAACTCACTCTGTAGACCAGGCTGACCTTGAACTCAGAAATCCGCAGAAAATTTTACTAGCAATTTACCATCCATCTTTTAAAAGGTAATCACAGGCCTGGCAAGACAGTGCAACATGACAGGTTATTGATACAAAACCTGACCATCTGAGGTGAACCACTGGGATCCATGGAGGGAGGGAACCAACTTCCAAGTCATTCTCTGACCATGACACATATGCATGCTGCACATGTACACACACACAAATAAAAAGATGGAATCAAAAAGATCATCTAGTATCCATATTTCTCTGCCCATGTCTCATCTGCAAATTCAGAACCATAAATGCTCTAATTTATAAATCCAGAGAGGACTGCACAAATACTCTTTAATGCATTTTCCGACATTAAAAGTACCCACTGCACATTTCCCTTCAGATGGTTGCAAAGAGATGGTTTTGCCAAGCAAGTTTCTAGCTGCTCTAGATGATGTGGTAAATATAATTAGTATAATCCTAACAATAAACTTACATGGATAATTGCTATTGGAACCACTTTAAATCATCATGAGCTTCATGTTTTTCATCGCTTTAATATTAACTGCTCCCTGCAACATATGATGAGAGCTTACAGTGTTCTTTGTCTCATTGCATGTGACACATTACTCCAGTTTCTCCCTCCCTTATTGTTACAAGCTACTGCTGATATGAAATTACCCACAATTCATATTTTATTAGAATTTTGGTGTTGATTAAAGTTAACTGATATATAATGATTATATGTGAAATATTTTATATTTTCTACTGAGAGAAAAAAATCTATTGTGGAAACACTGACCTATCCTCTGTTGTCTTGGGAAACAGGTCCATGCACAAACATTTTATATTTAGCTGCCCATGCCCGGCTCAGTCTTCACTGAAAAGATTGAAATTCTTTCTATGAGGTTCCAATCACTCAAAGCACTCCCACCTAGCACTACTTAAGTTTGTCTTTGGGTATAAGAGAAGGATACACAGATGCACTCAGTATCTAGGATTGACCTATAGGGTATCCTCAGGTTGCCATGGCAACCTATATAAGCTAGGTTAGCTCTACAGAGAAAGTTAGAGTGGGCTGTTGGTGTTAGGCCCTTATCTCACTCAGACACTAAAAGTCTCTTCCACCTCATTTGACATAACCCCAAAGTGTCTTCCTGTTGAATGTCTGTTTTTATTATGTTTTTGCATAGTCACTGACTATTTAAGAAAGTGATATTTTATAAGTAAATGGGCAAGAAATGACTTGTTAATCAAGTCAGGTTTAAAGTCTGCTAATTTTTCTGTTTTGAAAATCATGCTTTTTCTATTGTGTTTCACATGAAAGCTTTTCAGTGGTGGATCTTCATATTATATATTCAAAGATGATATTTCACAAATTTGGGAGTACTTCCCGAAGCATCTTCAGGAAGAGTGGTTTGGAGTGTCAAGTCCAAAGCTCAGTATTCCAATCTACCAGAAGATGTCACTGTCGTGTACAGAATGTACCAAGAGAGCCTACCAGTAACTTCTTTCTATAGCTCTCCTTTGTGTCTGTCTCTCCTAATCTTGCTAAACTTCCTCTGGAGTTCAGTAAAAGAAAACACAGGGTGAGGGCCTTGTCTCCAAGTTGACAGGCTCTGACAAATTACTACATTCACAGGACAGGCATGCCAATCACACGCCCACAGCTCTTTATTCAAAAAATAAAAGATCCCACATCCGTAGAAAAATTCTGCTTTGATTAATAATTATATATGGCACCGACCAGAAATTAATAACCACACAATATATGTTTTGCTTCTATAAAAGAGTATGTCTATCACATTTAACTTTACTTGCTATCAATTAAGAAAACCCAGACTGTTTTGCCAATGCCTGTGATTAAAGTAACAGCTCATTTAAAGCATAGGAAACAGGCTGCCAACATACACATTTTAATTTAAGATGAGTGGATGTCAGAAATAGAATCTGGACAACTTGTTTTATTATGAAGATGCTGCTGTTTGTGTACTGTGAGATGTTATCATTAAAGTTTGCTCCAGTCTTGCAAAGTCTTTGTGTGTGTGTGTGTGTGTGTGTGTGTGTTTATGTGTGTAGGCAAGCAACCACGATTGGTGGAGAAACATGTTCATGGCTGAAGAATTTTTCTTGGCATGTTTATCTGAGGAACAAACACTGAGGGGTGGAAGTAGACATGACTTCAAATCCCAGGAGACAGAAAGGGTTGAGTGGGGAGGTACTTGTGGTCAGAACAGCTGGACTTGATTCAGGTCACTGGCTGGATTGACAGGCAGGCTATCAAAGGCAAGGCAATTAGGCAACATCAGAAAATTTTCCAGCTGGGTAACTTATTTTTTTATGCAAAATTCTTCTAGTTTTCCCTTTCTGTTTATTTAATCTTACATTGACGTCTTCCCTAGTACATGTGTTTATATGTTGAAAGAGAGTGACTTGTGGTGGTCTAGCATGTTTTACTCATGCACATAAATTAAAAAAAAAAAAAGAGCATTCGGTTTTCTGACTCAGTAAAATCAACCACCAACTCTTTTTTGAAAATTAAAACATAATTATATGGGAAATTCATATTTAGCTCATGTTTACCATGTGCTGTCTCATTATGAGCCTTTTTTTTTTTAAAGTATGGATTGTTTTCTTCTAACAAATCTGTGAAATGGCTTTTATTATTCCTATTTTCATTTAAGAATACTAAAACACAGGCTTGGTAAATTATTTGAAATTACTATGCTAAAGACAGGTCAGGTTGGCATTCAGGAAGTCAGGCATTACAGACCTGCTTTAAATTAAAAAAAAAATATGTGTATTGATGCTTGTCTGCATGTGTGTCTGTGCCCTATGTGGGTCCTGGTGCCAGGAGAGGACAGAGGAGGGCATCAGATTCCCTGAAGCTGGAGTTACAGACAGTCGTGAGCTTCCATATGTGTGCTGGGACTCTAACCTTTGTCCTTTGTAAGAGCAGCAGGGGCTCTTAGCTGCTGAGCTATGTTTCTAGCCCCTGCAGATCTAACCACCTTCTCTTATATTGTGTCTCAAATGCATTGCTATGCCATTAACTATTTTTATTACCACTCTGTTGTAAAGTTTATTGCTAAATTTTCCTGCTGAGAATGAGGTGCAAGCTGAGTTTTACTCTGCTCTCTTAACTGAGCACAGTGCACAGACTGATCCGGCACTGATGGTAGTTCTTCTTATTGTGGCTTCGGATGCTCACAAGAAACTGAGGTCATTTCATCTTACTTCAGCCTATAATTTGTTTCAGTTGAAAAAAAAATGACAATTTTTAGTTAAGAGGTCACCAGAATCTACATGTCTTTAGATTGTGATTTTGCATTTAAAAACTATGCATGCATGTTAATGTATATTAATCGCAACAAAACATGTCACGTGATGGCTTTATTATGGGTTTTCATACATGTATATACGACACTTTGGTTGTCAGTCCCCTCCATCACCCACACATGTTCCGCTTTCACTGCTTCCTCGTCTTAATCCCTATAAAGTTACCTTTGATTTTTATGTCCTTTTAAAAAATTTCACATATGAGAGAAAGATGCAATACCGGTTTGAGAGTGGCTTATTTCATTTAAAATGATCTCGTTTTTGAAATGGAAAAGGATTTGTCTTCTTTTCTTTTCTGGCTTTGTGACTGATAGGGTCCATTTGACAGGCTGGGATTATGGTGGTTATTTGGCCATGGAAAATTACAAAATTTACTGCCCTGTGTATGAATGCAGTGTCTAACTTGGGACCTCACACAGCAGTAGATGCCATAACAGTTTAATGCAGACTTCAAACCAAGGGGCTCTCAGATCTACTTCTAGACAGGATTTTTAGTGTGAAAGAGATGAGAGACACGCTAAGGTAAATATCTGTGCCAATTTTTATGGGTTATTGATTCCAACACAACTTTAGAATCTTTGGAGATTTCTAGAGATTAGAGGTGATGAATTATTTATTAACCCAAGGTCAAAAGGACGCAGAAGATTTTGTACTGAGAAATAAATAGAGATTTCCAGGTGACAGGACCACTATATGTAGTTAGTTGAGTCTGTGTTTTAGTTTATATAATGTTTTGTTTTGATTACGTATGCCAGAAAAAATACCAAGTCAGAATGTCTTAGTTCTTAGAAAATGGTGATGGGCTAATATACTTGAATAAATATACCAATGAACAAGTATTTATTGATCACCTTACTATCAGGTTAAATAACTTAAAGAGGGATATAGGACCAGAACAGTCATAGTCTAATGTGTTGCATTTTAGTTCTTCCTTGAAGGTTTATACAGAATATAAATTTGATGACTCCTTCTTCAGCTCTCATAGTGAATAGTCTTTGCTAAAAAGGATTCTCATCCCTTAGAGAGCTTTTGGTCTAGTTGGGGATACAAGCCACATCCTACGATCATCTCTTCGTAAATCCATGAGAATGTAACTAACGAGCTGAAGGAAAGCACATAAAGCTATATAATGATTCAATCACATCTATAGTCATTCAGGGCAGAAGAAAGCTTGGAGTCGGCCGAGGTACAGCATACGTGTGATGTGATGAGCTGTGAAAGTCTGCTATGTTTTGAACAGAGAAAAATAGTGCTAAACGTGCCTTCTAGATGTAGAGGCAAATGGTTAAAAACAGTAAAGCGGAGAGGACAGTAATAGTTGGATCTTGTTAATGGAAGAGTCCTGTAAGTTAGCCGAGGTTAACCAAATGCAAGCCAGCTTCCCTTAATGGACTTCATCGAATATACAGAATATACTAAGAGCCTTTGCTTGGGGAATTTCATATTTGTTCCAATTTAATATTACGGGAGAAACCAATTCCCTTTTAATTTTAGTCTCTCATAGGAGAAGAATGTATATTTCCTATCAATTAAATTAAGTTAGTAATTTAATTATGTGTGTCCAAAAGCACATAGCTCTGATATGTCTGAGATCAAGATTGATAGAAAAGTTGCTCCGGAGTGAATCCTATGTGCATTATCATGGCTCAGAAATCGATAATGCTAATGAACATTTTAGTGTCTTTTGGAATGGAGGGAGAGATGAATAAAAATAGGGATACATTTATGGATTATTCCTGAAAATAAGAGCCCATTAATTAAAAAAAAAACCTTTTGATGTGTGTGTATGTGTGTGTGTGTGTGTGTGTGTGTGTGTGCACGCACGGAAAATAGAGCAGAGCACCAGATATCTTTCTTGTTCACTGCCTTATTATTTTAAAAGTGAGTGAGTGAGTCTTTCACTAGGATAGAACTTGAATGTTTGAACTAGAGAGGCAGCCCAGAGATCTCTTGGCATTTATCTCCCCTGAGTTCCAACACTGGGAATATAGAAACATGCCGCTAAGCCTGGCTTTTCACTTGGGTGCTGGGAATTCAAACGCAGATCCTCATGCTCAGACTGCAAATTCTCTTGTCCACATAGCCATATCCCAGCCCCTACAAAATATCTTGAACCCTGTAACCCTGTAAGAATATTGTTCTTGGAATGAAGGGAAAGTTTTAATATGAAAGTGGAATAAATATAAGAAATTGGAAACTAATGAAATTTAAGATCTAATCTTACTTTTTGTTATACAAAATAGTTATGTTTTTTCACAGTTGCATAATTAGATATACATATGGCAGAAATAGTTTTGATAACTGACGGTTTAGTTTTCTACAGTTCATCTGTACATAATAAATGATTAACTTGTGTGGTTGGCTGACTGATACGTGCTGGGATGCTTTAAAGGTGGGACACTACAACACAACATAAAATTTTGTTCAAAAATTAAAGGAGATTGAGTGAGGACAGAGGAGATTGAGTGAGGATAGACCTTTTTCAAAGTAGCAATAATATAATGACCTAGATATCAAATACAGACCTCAAAAATAGTCTATGACAAAGTGGAGTTTTTTTTTTGTTTTTTTTTTCCGAGACAGGGTTTCTCTGTATAGCCTTGGCTATCCTGGAACTCACTCTGTAGACCAGGCTGGCCTCGAACTCAGAAATCTGCCTGCCTCTGCCTCCCAAGTGCTGGGATTAAAGGCATGAGCCACCACTGCCCGGCTGGAGTGTTTTTAAACTTGGTAAAACTTAATAATCCAGAGGCTTCCATGAGACATGGGAGGAAGGCTATGGAAAAGAGTTTTTGAGAAAGTTGGATACACTGTTCCAATTTAACTATGATAACAAACATGGTGGCTTCAAGTGTAATTTACTTTGTGCTGAGACAAATTAGAATATTTAAATATTTTTATCAGCATTCAGAGAGGAAGCCTATTTCACACTGAGGTAGTTACTGTGGTCAGTTTTGGAACTATTCGCTTTCCTCAGGACCTGATGGTGACTATTAAACATTAGGGGCCTTGGCACTTAATGGTAGTGTCCTTCAGTGTTTCTAGAAGGATTATTAGCACTTAATATGCAGCAGAGAAGTAGAGCTTCAATGTCACCAGAAATGGAAATTATCCACTAACAGTAACAGATATATTAAATGGACAGGGAATGTCCAGGCTATAATCCTATTCAAAGAACAACTGACAACCAGGATATGCTCAGGAAGGAATAGTATCACTAGTGAGGAGCACATCACTCAGTTATCTTATACCTAATGGTCAGCCCTGAAAATATATACACATGTAACATTATACAGACTGAACAGGTTATACTTATGCATTTTTGAATATATATATTTCACACACACACACACACACACACACACACACACACACACACACACACTGAAAAAAGCAGCAAGGAGGGGCTTGTGCAAGGGTTTAGAGGGAGAAGAGAGGAGAAAATGGTGTTATTATACTATGATCTCTGTAGCCCCCTTCCTCAGCTGCTTCAGGTTGAGAGCAGACCTGCTGCCTGGAAGGTGTGCCACAGGAAGCTACATTCTCCAGCTAAGGCTGGTTCCTTTTGTTGTGCTAATTGCACCTGTGCTTCTCCGGGATCCTGCTATGCGTCCCCATGCCTCGCCCAGATCCTCCTTCCAGCTGAGACATTCCACAGTGCTCAGGGCTGCATCCTGCTAGGCCAACTGAACCCAGGCGCCTGCGCAGAACTGACTGTGGGCGGGGCCTACCCTCATATAACCCCAAAAGATTCTTGAGTAAAGTTAGAGATGCTTTGATCAGGGAATCGACTTAGCATCTTCATTTCTCTCCCACCTAGTTTCATTATAGCCCCAGTTCGCCTCCCAGGGGAACCCAGTCCGTTCTGTGGGTACCGTGTCAGACCCCAACAGATCTCAAAAACTAAAAGAACTATTTTCAAAAGATCAAAACTCTATGAAGTGCTTTGAGGAGTCTTAGTCACTGTGGTAGCATCACAGGGTTACCATCAACATCAACATCTGCTTACTCTTTTCCTTCTTGTGCCATTTAAACATGTGGCCAAGTATTCTGTGTTCTCTGTAATTCTTGATTCTTTTGATTTTCTTTCCCTTTACTTTCAGGTGGTTTGCCTGTGCTGAATGCAAGGTTAAATTTGGGAATCTGTCTGTCTGTCTGTCTGTCTGTCTGTCTGTCTATCTACATGCAATAACAATTAGTGAAAAAGGGGGTATGAATTTAAAGGAGAATGTGAAGGCGTTCACTGGAGGAGAGGAAGAAAAGAAAATGTAATCTTTACAATCTCAAAAATAAAAATGGATATTCGCCATGCTCTTTAACCAGTTTTAAAATTTATCTTTCTGAATTTTTGACTTAGAACCAGGGACTTGGGGACTCATTTTCTCTGAGCTTAAAAATATGCCCTGAAGTGATCAATATTACCTATTTCAGTCTGTTAGCTTCAATCCTGGTCTGTGTCTCAATATGAGCATTACTACAAAAAAATCTCCTTATTAAAAAAAGCTCTCAATTTAGATGATAAATTGCATGAGCATCTCAGGAACAAAGCACATAGAGTTTGGTGTTTGTGCATCCTTCATATCGGCTTCACTGTTGTTCCCATTTATTCAAGAGAGTAGGATCATTTAAGAGCCCAGTATTATTGATGGCTGACTTACACTGCCTTTTATTTTGTATGACTTCTTTGTAGCTCAGTTTCCTTTCCTATAAAATGATGCATAAAGCATCCATAAAGATCTTCAGGAAAAAAAATCTGTTGAGAGTTTATTACACTTTCTGCAACATAAGACAACTGTGAAAGTAACTTTTATTCTCTGGTCTTAATTGTCACATTGGTGACAGTGTCTTACTGCTGAATAAGCCCTCCCTTTGCATTTTTTTTCTGAACTTGCTGGTTGGTTCAGGTCAGCTGTTCTGGCCCAAACTCCTCTCCATGCTGACTGATTCACGTTGGCTTTTCTTGGTCTCTCCTTTAATTGCTCTGCTTGGCCTTAAACTAAATCTGGTAATCTGTTCTAATCTTCTGTCTGCTTTGTATGTTTTAGCTTCAGTTGTCTCAACTCCACTGTACTGTACACACTGCACTGATTCACCTTCCATCTCCCTGATGAACTGACCCAACTCATTTCCAAATGACTGCCCCATCTTCCTGCACTGCTCTTTTTTTATTAGATATTTTCTTCATTTACATTTCAAATGCTATCCCCTTTCCTAGTTTCCTCCCTGAAAGTCCCCTATTACCCAACCCCCTGCCCCACTCCCCAGTGTACCCACTCCTGCTTACTGGCCCTGGCATTCCCCTGTACTGGGGCATATAATCTTTGCAAGACCAAGGGGCCTCTCCTCCCACTGATGGCCGACAAAGCCATCCTCTGCTACATATGTAGCTAGAGACATGAGCTCTGGGTGTACTGGTTAGTTATTGTTGTTCCTCCTATAGGGTTGCAGATCCCTTCAGCTCCTTGGGTACTTTCTCTAGCTCCTTCAATGGGGGCCCTGTGTTCCATCCAATAGATGACTCTGAGCATCCACTTCTGTATTTGCCAGGCACTGGCATAGCCTCACAAGAGATAGGTAAATCAGGGTCCTGCCAGCAAAATCTTGTTGGTATATGTCTTAAATAGCTTCTCTTCCCTGTGCTGTCCTCATGAGTGTTGGGTGTATCCTATCTCTTGACTCATTCTGTCAACTCTTTCTCTGATTTGTTACTTTATCTGCCCCTCAATTAGCTGTCACTTTCAAACATGGCTGTTTTCTTCTAAGAACTAATTTTACCTTAAAGGTATGTGCTAAGGGCATATCTATATTTCAGCCAGCCAGATTAAAAGCATATGGCTTGTCTGTATTCCAGCCAGATCACACAGACCTAGGTCTTTGGATATGACCCCTTGCTAGAGCAGCCATATTTCTGAATTACAATTCCTTTATCATCAACTGTTTAAGAAGCCAATAGACTTGTAGTACATTGATGTTGAGCATGCATGATTTTAAAGGTGAAGTTTTGCAAAAGAGCTAGGTAGAATGAGCTAGTTTATAACCTGCCAATCCATTGCTCAGTTACTTGATTAGAGAGACCAAAAGTATATGTCAATTAGCAGCATGCTCACCTAAATAGACTTCATGGACTAGCTTTTAGTCTTGGTAAGTAAATGACTTCACATAAGAATTGTATTTTCACAGGCAGCAGATGGAGGGATCTGGGAGAGAGAGAGGTGATGGGGAGAGGAATGTTGGAGTTTGGGATCACGTTTGGGAAGAGACAGACAAGAGGGCCACAGAGTCAGGAGAGTGAATGGAGATCTGCTGCAGGTTAGGGAGGGGGCTCTCTAAGACATGCCAGAGACAGGGGTGGAGTGGTTCCCTGGAGTCTATGTAGGTGACTCATAGCTGTGGGGATATGGAACCTGAAGAGGCCATCTCCTGTAACCAGGCAGGACCCCCAGTAGAGAGATAAGGACATCAACCCATCCAGAAAATTTTCAACCCCAAATTTGTCCTGTTTACAAGAAATGCAGGAAACAAGATGGCAGAGACTGAAGGATTGGCCAACCGATATGAAGCCCAAAGTGAGACCCATTCCATTGGCAGGCACCAGTCTCTGACACTCATAATGAAATTGTGTTGCGCTTGCAGACAGGAGCCTTGCATGACTGCCCTCTGAGAGGCTACACCCAGCAGCTGACTGAAACAAATGCAGAGACCCAGAGCCAATCATTGGATGGAACTTGCTGACTCTTATGGAAGAGTTACTATTGAGGGCCTGGAAAGGGATAAGAACTCCATAGGAAGACCAACATATTCACCTAACCTGGACCCTTGGAGGCTCTCAGAGACTTAACCACCAATCAAAGAGCATAGATAGGCTGAACCTAGCCTCGGTGCCACATATGTAGCAGATGTGTAGCTGAGGTTTCATATGGGTCCCCAGCAACTAGAGCAGGGGCTGTCCCAAAACTCTTGCCTCTTTGTGAAATATTCTCCTACCTGGGCTACCTTGTATGGCCTCAATGTGACAGGATGCCCCTAGCCCTGCAGAGACTTGATGTGCCAAGGGGATACCCAGAGAGACCTCCACCACCTCAGAGGAAAAGGAGGTGGGGGATGGGGGATGAGGGGAGGGACTGTGTGAGGGAGGGTTGGGGCAGGAGGCCACAGGGATATAAAATCAATAAACAAGTAAATTAATGGATTACAAGAAATTGTATCTTACTGAAAAGTTAGTTTGGGAGTTAGTTACTAAGCTATTTTTACTCCTTTGTGCAGATCAGGAAATTGCTTCCATCAATGGTAACTCAGCTTTAGAATAACTTTTGTCTGTTAAGTTTAAATAGAATTTGTTGTTTTTGGTTCAGCTTAAGGTTCAGTAATTTTATGTGTGTGTGTTGAGTTTGTCCCCCAGTCTACTGACCTGATGCGAGTGGACAGAGTACTAGTTCTTGCTGCCATGATGACTATGAGGGCTTTGCTCAGTGACTATGCATCTCTCAGCAGTTTTAAATTGTTTATGAAAATGAGAGTGTTTGATAGCTCTGGATTCTGTATTAGCTGGATCACACCCATGCATTCTGCTGTGCATTTTACTGCCTGGCTTTTATTTGTATCTAGAGTTTCTTGTACCAAGTGATGTATAAAATCATTTGACTTTCAGAGTTATGGTAAAAAAAAAAAAATCCAAAACCTCGCTCTTATGAAGATGGTGTTTCCTAGATCAAAGTATCCAATACTATATCCTACTGCTGTACTTTTATTTAGGTTGAATTTTTTTCAGGAATTATTAAGAAAAACATTACACTTTTGCAATAATAAATCAAGTCAAATAACATTTTAACATAATAAAACTCTCCTCCCAGTCCCTCTTTCTCACCTCCCCACCCCCATTCATCCTTCCTCCTTTTCTCCTCAGAAATGGGGAGGTCTCCCACAGACAACAACCAGCCTTGGCATATCAAGTTGCAGTAGCACTAGGCACATCTCCTACTGAGGCTAGATGAGGCAGCCTAGTTAGAGCAAAGAGATCTGATGGCTGCCAATTTAGTCAGAGACAGCCCTGCTCCTGTTAGGAGTTCCACATGAAGACCAAGCTGTACAACTATTGCATATATGTAGAAGGCCTAGGTCAGCTCCACGCATGCTCCCTGGTTGTGAATTCAGCCTCTGTGAGCCCCTATGGGCCCAGGTTAGTTGATTCTGTACGTTTTCTTGTGTTGTCCTTCACTCCTCTGACTCCTTCAATCCTTCCTCTCTCTCTTCCTTAGGATTCCCCAAGCTCTGCCTAAAGTTTGGCTGGGTTTCTGCATCTGTTTGTCTCAGTCTCTTGGTGAAGCCTCTCTTGATGACAGTTATGCTAGGCTCCTACCTGCAAGTAGAACAGAATATCATTAACAGTGTAAGGGTTGGGATAATACAATAAAACTTTCACTTAATCCTAAACTGTGGCTTTGGGTTTAAAATAATATAGAAATGACATGATACGATAATGAAATGTGCTACATTGATTATTGTAAAGGATTGAGAAAGAATAATTGCAGAAATTAATATATTGATTATGTGTTAATAAAAAGGCCAAGTTTCTTCTTAGTCTTATAAAATCTTCACAGTATTTCAAATATAGGATAGTTTTGGGGCAATCAGTTTTTCAGGTAGTGTATGGGACTCGAAACTCAGCCAACAATATCATTTTATTTATGTGTTACTATATTACATCCTCAGTACATATAGCTCAAAAATTCCTCCTCTAAATATAATTAGTTTAATCTCAATATTAGTAAACATTTGGATACATGAATCATCATCATCATCATCATCATTAGTTATTATTATTTTTTTGTGAGACAATATTTATTTTCTGTGTAGCTATGGCTGTCCTGGAACTCCCTTTGTAGAACAGGCTGGTCTAGAACTCAGAGATCCAGACTCCTTCTTCACCTCCTGAGTCCTAGGATTAAAGGCTTGTGCCACTGTGCCCAGCTATAGAAATTATTTTTAACAATTATTTTAATTGCTAAAAATGATATTCCAAGTAGTTCAAGTTCACTGTTTCAAAAATGACATTGTAATGTCAAATGCAGTTTCTGCCAAAATTGGAGAAACCATTTATTAAGATATATATTTTTTTGGTTTTTTGAGATATTTTTATAACTAATTCACCAATGATAGTTTATCATTATAACAATTTTAATAAATAAAATTTAAAGATTATATTAAAATAAATTAAAAAAATAATTAGTTATTATGAGTTTGTTTTAATATTTAGGTTTCTTTAACAGGATTACAGATATGTCATTTTTAAAAAAATGTTGATTGTATTATAGATGTTTGATAATCCTGGAAGGCATAAAGTGATATTGTGATAGAATTGACATATATTTATTAAAGTGACACAAATTACCAGTTAGTTTTTATTGTAAAAATATGAATATATCAATATATTAATATATCAATCTTATCTATATATATTTAACAATTAATTGTCAAACTGGTTTCAGAGTCTAACATAATTACTTGCTTAAGCCTCTATTTCTTTCCTTACAAAGTATACTTACACAGTATTTAAATGATTGAATGAAACATATATATGGAGCTTATCATGGTACCTGACAAATGGAAAAGCTATATCAGTATATCAATGATTATCACCATTTTATTAATAATTATAGCTCCAATATTTTATCTCAAAATTATGATATATTTTGAGTTCTGTATTCTTCAAAGGAGGGGTGTTGGAAGCAGGCACTCATAACACAGTTTTGTGTTAGTAAGCACTCTATACAACTGAGTTTTGTCTCCAGATCCTCAAGCTTTGTCAAGTTTGAGTATTTTGTTGTCAACCTTTGGCTGAAGGAAGACTTTCCATTCTGTAGCTGTGAAGATGGCCATACAGGTGTCATTTGACCTGAAATGAAATCTAGAGGTTTATTTGTTGAGTGTCTTCAGACCCTTAGGGAGGTAAATATGACTGCAAAGGGCAAGACATGTTCTTAGGAAATACTGGACAAATAGGGTTGTAAGACAAAAGTTTCCTAGCAGTGTGTATGTGTGCTATTTGATTTATGTAAATAACTATCCTTGGAGACAGGGAATCGAAGACTCTTGAGGGATGGTTCCACTCATGAGGTGTGTTTAGTTATAAGACTCTATTCATGACAGAACAGTAGAGAAGCCATTCAAAGGTAGCTTAGATTTAGATGTAAAGGGTGAGATGTTTATTTCCCATCTTACATTGCAGTAACATTGGGTTAATGCTACAGCTATATATTTAAATGAGCTTACCAGCAAATGTACAGTACAGTAAACATTAAGTAATATGAATTATGAAACACTTCTGCATTTACTGGGTCACCTAATTTGAGTTTTTATTTTTTAGCTTCTACTCTTCTGTTAGAGGGGCATAGCATAAAGCCTTCAGTCTTTATCATTACATGCATTATAGTTTAATCAGTTCCTATAGCCTTAGCTAAATGACAATTTTGGCTTGCGATAGCATTTTTGTTACATTTACCAAGGGTGTTGTGTCATTTAAAATAGATGCCAATGACTGTATATTTACTATTTGAAAATTTCAGGCTAACGTAGCCACTGCTGCACTTAACAGTTGGGATGATTCTGGGCATGATTGCAAGGAAAGACATTATAATAATGTCCTGTAACCTAAATGACTGTCAGTGCAAAGAAGTTAAATTTAGGATAGGCATTTCAGTTTCTTAAGTGCTACTTGGCTTTCTCTTTATGTGCTTGCATTACAATTGTCATACAATATATGTAGCAGTAAAATAGAGTCTTAAAGAACTAGATTCTTAGATAATTATTGCCTCCCTTAATTCAATAGCCCCAGGATATTGACTAAGACTGAGTTTAACACATATGGATACCAATTTTAAGTTCTATCTGAAAATTCTTAAAAGTTTTTTCATGATTAGACATCGAATCTTAACTTTCTAATTCTGAAATTACGTCCTATGAGGGATTCAGAAAGCTCAATGGATTTCCTGTTATACTGATGTAGGATCAATTTGATGCAGTAAAATCGGTGTTATAAAGAATAAATATGTGCAAGAAACATTATTTACTAATAATTATTTACCAATAAAGATGTGCAAGAAACATTATTTACTAATAATTATTTACTAATAAAGATGTGCAAGAAACATTACCTTATACTAAGTGGAATTTAGCAAAGGAGCCCTGCCTTACTATGACTAGAAGTAGTATATACACTAATCAGACTTGTCAGAAACTGTATGAATGAAAATTCTGTACCATAATGGAAGTTGAGGGTTGTTGAGAAAATCATTGCTAATTGTTATTCACTAAGATTGACCTCTAGATGAACCATCCAGAGAATGCCCCACTCGGGTGGTCCATCACATAATCAGCCACCAAATGCAGACACTACTGCATACACCAGCAGGATATTGCTGAAAGGACTCTGATATAGCTGTCTCCTGTGAGGCTTTGACAGTCCCTGACAAATACAGAAGTGGATCCTCACAGTCATCTATAGGGCAGAACACAGGGTCCCCAATGTAGGAGCTAGAGAGAGTACTGAAGAGCTGTAGGGGTCTGCAACCCTATAGATGGAACAACAATATGAACTAATCAGAATTCCCAGAGCTCATGTCTCTAGCTACATATGTATTAGAAGATGGCCTAGTTGGCCATTATTGGGAAGAAAGGCCCTTGGTCTAGCAATCTTTATATGCCCCAAACAGGGGAATGCCAGGGCCAAGAAGTGGGAGTGGGTGGGTAGGGGAGCAGGGGTGGGGGGAAGGTATACGGGACTCATGGGATAGCACTTGAAATGTAAATGAAGAAAATATCTAATAAAAAATGTGAAAAAAAATTGACCTCTAATTAGGCTCCATACTCATAACAAAAG
Organism: Mus minutoides; assembly: GCA_902729485.2. NCBI lineage: Eukaryota > Metazoa > Chordata > Mammalia > Rodentia > Muridae > Mus > Mus minutoides. Next base: position 91,751 of record CACVCL010028546.1, read on the forward strand.
AAGTCACTCCTATAGAAGAATTTAAAAAAATTATTGGTTACTTTATTTATTTACATTTTAAATGATATCCTTCTTCCCAGTTTCCCCTACCTCATGCCATCACCCTGTTTCTGTGAGTGTGCTTCCCCCCATCCACCCACTCCTGCCTCACCACCTTAGTATTTCCCTACACTAGGCCATTGAGCTTTCACAGGACCAAGGGCCTCTCCTCCCACTAATGCCAGATAAGGCCAACCTCTGCTACATATGCCCTGTAGTGGAATTTTAATTCAGCAACATGGCCCTTGCTCTGGCAAGTGAACACATACAAAGACCTTGTAGGTCTATGTGATTTGTCTGGATTGCAGACACTCCACATACCTTTAATCCCTGTGGTTGGAATACAAACACACCCTTAGTATACACATTTAAGTTAAAATTAGTTTGTAGAAAGAAGCAGCTATGTCTGAAAACGTCTAATTGAGGGGCAGACACAATGAAGAATTAGAGAGAGTGTTGACAGAATGAAGTCAGAGATACAATATGCTCAGCTCTCATGAGAACAGCACAGGGAAGAGAGGCTACTTAAGAGTAGAGCACTAGGGAGGCAGAGGCAGGTGGATTTCTGAGTTCGAGGCCAGCCTGGTCTACAGAGTGAGTTCCAGGGTAGAGCAGGGAGACAGAGAGTTGATCAGTCAGTGCAGTGTAGTGGAGTTGGGTTTGTTTGTGAGTTTATGCAGTTCAGTGCAAGTCAGCAGAGGCAGTTAAAGCCAGAGAATAAAAAAAGGCACCAGAATATTAGGACAAATTGCCAGATCTAGTTTGAGGGCAGGCAGAGCAACTCAATGAGAAACAGAGAAGCCAGGTTAAGCATTCAGTGCGGGAAGGAATTTGAGTCAAACAACTGAGTTGAACCAGCCAGCCTGAGTTCAGAAAGGACTAAAAAGGGTGAGTTTATTCAGCAGTAAGCATTTACACATCCCTTACTTACAAACTGACCATTAGGCCCACCCAACCCCATATCAAAGAACATGCTTTAAACAGGGCAGCACAGGGTGACAATTATCAGTAAGTCTTGGTCTGCCTTTAAGTCCCATGTGGTCTCATCAGAAAAGTATAATTCTGACAAGTGGGCACGATGAAGCTGGGTACCAAACCATTTGAAAAGAACAACATGGGTGTACTTAAGAAATGGCTCTGGCAGTACCTTTGCTGTGTTAATCTTCCATATGCTCAAGTAGCCAGCTTTGCAATTTCCTGTATCTGCTTAAATTGTTCAAAGAGGTTTAAAGATGACATCCTATGTGGAATGCATATGCCTGGAGTGCATGCAAGTTAGTAAAATATTCTATTTGAGGTTAGGTATTCTTTGAGCAGTAGCCAGAGTTAGACAAAGTGATATTAATACTAAAGAGCTTTTCCTCTATCAATCTCTAAGTATGTGTAGTGATTTCTCACTGGGAGCACCAGGCATGTATGTGATGTGTAGATATACAGTTAGAAAAAACATCCATACACATACAGTAATAAAATAAAAAAAACCAAAACAATTGTCTCTATTTCCATAAAGAGGTAGCAATAGCATAACACATGATCTGTTTATGAGGCAGAGCATGTGTGTTGTCTATTCAATATCTATACTTCCCCTTTGTGCTATCAATAGCGATGCTGATTATGTTAGATCAGGTCAGAATTGGTTGATGGGATGTGAAATAAAAGACAGAGGATACTTACCTCTCTAGAGCAATTGAAGAGCCAAAGTCTCTCCATGGGAGTAGAGAGTACTTAGGTTGTGGCCAGCATCCAAAAGAAAGAGACAGAAATAAAAAGTTTCTCCTCTGTGAATTAAGACTCAGGTGGGTCACTTGATTAAACTTCATGAAGAAGGAGTGGTATAGCCAACAGCAGAAATTTGGGGGTGAATATACATTATCTCATTAAAAAAATAATCACTACACTATCTCTTTAGCAGGATATTAGGTCAGTCCACCTTCCTAGGGTGGTCCCACCTTCCTTAGAAGCAGTTCTTTGACCAGGCAATGGGCAGACCCATTTGAATTAATTTTGGGTAGCTTGGAATTTTAGGTTTCCACTCAAGCCAGAGAGTTTCAGCTGCTTGAAAAACCAGAAGGAACTAGATTTTCCACTGAAGTTGCTGTGTGGGTCGAACCCTGATTTTGTGTGTATTGAGAAGACCCCTCCTATTTGCCACATTTCCTAGCAGAAATGGGTGTGGGTAGAAAAGCTATCAAACTTACTTGGACAAGTCTTTCTTTAATGCCTCAGTAGTTTTTTTTTTTTTTTTTTCCTTTTTTTCCCCCTATGGCTCACTTCAACCAGAAGAAATTAACAGTTTTAAGTGGTTCTATTCAAGCAACTTAGGTATCTACTTTCTAAAAAAGTGGTAGCTATTTTAAGAGCTAATTAAGACCGACTTAAAGAAAACCAGTTTAGAGACTGAAGTGGCATGCACAGAGCCTGAACAGGTCTGGTTCCCATTTACTGTTTTTGTGGGATTCCTGAGCATGCTAACAAGTAGGTGTCTGACTCTTTTCTTTTTTCCTAATATTTAATCTTTTTTTTATTAGATATTTTCTTTATTTACATTTCAAATGCTATCCCAAAAGTACCCTATACCTTCCCCCCGCCCTACTCGCCTACCCACCCACTCCCAATTCTTGGCCCTGGCATTCCCCTCTCCTGGGGCATATAAAGATTGCAAGACCAAGGGGCCTCTCTTCCCAATAATGGCTGGCTAGGCCATCTTCTGCTACATATGAAGCTAGAGTCATGAGCTCTGGGGGTACTGGTTAGTTCATATTGTTGTTCCACCTATAGGGTTGTAGACCCCTTCAGCAACTTGGGTACTTTCTCTAGCTCTTCCATTAGGGGCCCTGTGTTCCATCCTATAGATGACTGTGAGCATCCACTTCTGTATTTGCCAGGCACTGGCATAGCCTCACTTGAGATAGCTATATCAGGGTCCTTTCAGCAAAATCTTTCTGGCATATGCAATAGTGTTTGGGTTTGGTGGTTGATGATCCATTATGGGATGGATCTCTGGGTGGGGTAGTCTCTGGATGGTCTATCCTTTGACAAATGTGACCTCACGAAATTGCAAAGCTTCTGTAAGGCAAAAGTCACTGTCAATAAGACAAAAAGGCCATCAATAGATTGGGAAAAGATATTTATCAATCTTAAATCTGATAGGGGACTAATTTCCAATATATACAAAGAGCTCAAGAAGATGGACTCCAGAAATTCAAATTACCCCCCTTAAAAATGGGGTACAGAGCTAAACAAAGAATTCTCAACTGAGGAATACCGAAGGGCTGAGAAGCACCTGAAAAAATGTTCAACATCCTTAATCTTCAGGGAAATGCAAATCAAAACAACCTTGAGATTCCACCCCACTCCAGTCAAAATGGCTAAGATAAAAAATTCAGGTGACAGCAGATGCTGGTGAGGATGTGGAGAAAGAGGAACACTCCTCTATTGCTGGTGGGATTGCAATCTGGTACAACCACTCTGGAAATCAGTCTGGCGGTTCCTCAGAAAACTGGACACAGTACTACCACTAGATCCAGCAATACTTCTCCTGGGCATATATCCAGAAGATGTTCCAACTGGTAATAAGGACACATGCTCCACTATGTTCATAGCAGCCTTATTTATAATAGCCAGAAGCTTGAAAGAACCAGATGTCCCTCAACAGAGGAATGGATACAGAAAATGTGGTACATTTACACAATGCAGTACTATTCAGCTATTAAAAACAATGAATTTATGAAATTCTTGGGCAAATGGATGTATCTGTAGGATATCATCCTTAGTGAGGTAATCCAGTCACAAAAGAAGTCACTTGATATGCACTCACTGATAAGTGGATATTAGCCCAGAAACTTAGAATACCCAAGATACAATTTCCAAAGCAATAAAATCAAGAAGAACGAAGACAAAAGGTGCCTGATTCTTAGGCTCTTTTCCTTCTGCTGGTCTTGTCCAACTTTGATGTGCTCATTTCTGTTTTATCCTATTGTATTTTACTTTGTTATATTTTGTTATTGCCTCTTAGAAGCCGATTGTTTTCTAATGAGAGAAAGAAAGGGAATGGATCCAGGTGGGAGAGGATATGGGGAGGAACTGGGAGGAGCAGAGGGAGGGGAAACTGTAATCAAAGTATACTACTTTTATTTTCAATAAAAGAGGAGGGGGAGAGAAAACTTGTTTAGTGTCATTTTTTTTTAACAAAACAAAATGGGAAATTTGTGTCTTAAATATGGCACACAATTTTGGTTGTGAGCCTAGCCTCTAATGGCTGAGGCATCTCTTCAGCCCTATGGCACACAATTTAAAAAACATCTTGTGTGTGTATATATGTATATGTACGAGGTATATGTATGGTGTCTGCTCACATGTATAGAGGCTACCACTCCCTTCTCTGTTCCAGTGAGGCAGAGGCTCATGCTGAACTTGGAACTTTCAGTTTTTAGCTAGACAAGTATTGAACAAGCCCCAGCTACCCTCCTGTCTCCAGCTCCTCCGTGTATGGTTGTAGGTGGGTACAGAATGGCACTCAGTGTTTACTTAAGTCGGTCTTTGAATGCTGGTCCTCATGTATACAAGGCAAGTGCTCTTAACTGCTGATTCACCTCTGCCACTCACAACACTTCAGTCTTGGAATCAGATGAGCTGTTGGGCACTGTTGGTCTCCTTTCTGTTCCACATTGCCTTTCAGGTAGTGCTTGCTTTATAAAAAACACTTCACTGAAAACCCTGGGTGGTGGTTTGAATGAAAAAAATGCACCCCCTACCCCCAATAAGCTCATATCGATTGGCAATATTAGAAGGTGTGGTCTTGTAGAATTATGTGTGGCTTTATTGGAATAAGTGAATCATTGGAGGTGGATTTTGAGGTTCCAGTTGTTCAAATCAGGACCAGTGCATCTTGCTCTTCCTGTAGCCTGCCAATCTAGATACAGAACTCTCAACTACCTCTCTGACCATGTTTGCCTGCATGTCACCATGTTTCCCTCCATGATGATAATGGGTTGAAAGTCATAACTTTAAGTCAGACCCAATTAAATGTTTTCCTGTATAAGAGTTGCTGTCATGGTGTCTCTTCAAAGCCATGGAACCCTAATTAAGGCATTCAATTTTACATGATAAGTAATTTCATCCTATCAGGGATAATGTTGAAAGTGAAGCTTGCTTGAGTTATGCACTTACTCAGTGTTTTCTTTTTAACATTTTCTTCAAAAAATGTAAACTATGTAGTCATAACACCCATAAATTTGATTCTGTATCACATAGTTTGATACACAGATGGGAACCATGAATTGAAGGAAATGCTCTTGGTTGAGGCACAAAGAGGGAGAGAGAGAGAGAGAGAGAGAGAGAGAGAGAGAGAGAGAGAGAGAGAGAGAGCACTTGGAAGCATGTAAAACTCAGATGACAAGGCTCTCTTGCCTTTTCTCCATCTCCTGGATCACTCACCAACATTCCTTTTGTTACATCCAAATGGCTTTGTAGTAAGATTCCTGCTGAATGATCTGAATATAGTCTCAGCTGCCTTGCTATAAAGTTTTCTAATTTCTCTACCACATATCAACCTGAGCTTGACATTTACATATATATGACTGCCATTTTAAAGGATCAATCAATATTTAGAATCCTTGAAGGTCAGGATGAGTTTATTAGGAATGATGCTTTAAATATTCTACAGATGAGGGAAGTACTCCAAGTTTCTGAGTCCTGATAGTGTGTATAACAGTGAAGTATTGCTGCAAAAGGTCTAAATTTAGTACTGGGCTTAGGAACATTAGTTTAAAGAAATGCAATTTTACTGGACAACCTCACTATCTCCATTTAGAATAGGCTTTCCAAACCTTTTTCTTTGTAAGAAAAGACATTGTAAGAAAAAACATTGGACCCTTGTCACTAAAAATGAATGAAAATTCCAGTGTCCGTCCATTCGATATTAGCAATCTTGCTGCTTTTCACCCTCATTTTATGTCTTCCTTGCATGCACTTTTGCTGTCACCTAGCGTGAAGGGTCCGAGGACAGATGCTTTCATGGTTACTTTAAATGGAGCCTTGAGTAGGACGTTGCAAATGAACTGAACAGTACTTTGCTTACTTGGTGACAACACAGACTTCCTCGAGAACAGTGATTAGCCAAGGAGTAAGAAACACAAAAATCTCTATCCACAGTTTAGTAAGAATTAAAGACCAACCATAGAGTTACCAAAGTTTTTAACTTCCTTCCCAACTTGATTCAAGAGAATATTTGTGTTCTTGTCATTCTCCAACATCCCGTTTGTAGTATTCTTACTTTGATTCAAATAGAAGCAAAATATAGAATTTACAAGGAACAAGACAGGGAAGGGACTTTACTGCACAAACTTGCAAAGTTTAGGTATGTGCGATTTAAATATCTTCTGGTATTTAGATCTTTCTCTTGTCAGCCTCTAACTTACACAAAGAGAACAATTTCACAGTGAATGGGGGAATAAAGATGTTTTGATGCCATTATGTGCTGTGTGTGTGTGTTTATATACACATTGTTCTTACAAACATTCACAAGTTATTCTTCCTTTGTGTATGATGTTCTTTGGTCATTCATTATTGTGCCTATGTGAGAGTCAGGAAGGTGTGTTTTCCAAACCTTCCATAAGCAGGGAGGGCATTGTGTGGGAACTCAGAAACCTATCATAAAGCATGTTCAAAGACCATGTTTCCATTTCAGGTGGCTATATCGACAAGCGTATTAAGCAAAACCTGTTCTTGGAAGCTCTGTAGCTGATGAGGGTTTCATTTCAAAATTCTACTGCAGACTCAGAAACCTGCACCATTGCATGAGAATGTTCCTGTTAATCTTCCTTTAACTATTCATTTTATTGGGGTCAAACCTGAGCCTTGTTCTTGTGTCTCCCCTACACTCTCCCACTTTCCTCCTTACTGTTTTTTACAGG